>BGPR01002591.1:126579-146002 GCA_013235015.1 Araneus ventricosus | reverse complement strand
CTCCAGGATTAGGAAGATAGTCTTATAATTCCAGTAATTAATAGAAAGTGTTGTAATCTTCACACTTCTGTTGTGGAATTTTCTCTGATATTCTAAATCCGCTGGAACAGCTTTGTCACTGAATTGAATAAAATACACGACTAACATTATTTGAAATTTTAAAGGAATCCCTTTTTCTTAAAAATATTTTTCTTTCTTGACTTTTTTTTCTCTCTCTGTATGGCGTTTTTTTCCAAATTTCAGACAATTCTTTTAACAAGGATTCGTCAGTTAAGTCGGGGCAGCACACAACGAGCATAAACTAAATAAGACAGTGGCGAATCCAGGGGGCTATCGGGCTGCAGCCCCTCCCCAGAGCTAGACCAAAATTCTTTAATTTATTTAAAACCGCTACAGCTGTTTTGTCTTAATCTTTAAAAAAAAAAGTGACAACATTTCTTCCTGGCTTTTGACAAGCTCGAAAATTTCACCAACTTTCGTATTCATGCCGCTCGTACTTCTACCTTCACGCGACCAAATACATATTTTTGCTAGTTATTTCATTATGTTCTTTATCAAAATTATTGAAAGTATTGTACTGTTCTTTATTATTCTTATTGTTAGGTGAATAAAGTCTGCAAAGTTAAAGTGTCATGGTTCACATAAGCCATAAGGTTTGACATTCATCATGGCGATACAAAAATTTTTATACCTCAGCCTCCCCCGCCCCAGAACCAAATCCAGGATTCTCCACTGAAATAAGAAAATAGTATTTCAACGTAATAACTATGAAGTTTTAGATCAAGAGAATCGTCTTTGTTTTGTTTCAATTGTTATAATGGTTTAACCCTCTCACCCCGAGAGAAGCGGTCCCGGACGGTCTAAAAACTTCCCCTTAACAGCGACGAAGGCCGGTCTGAAGCGGTTGACTTCTTTTGAGGGGAGGGGAGGTTCTGAGATCGCTTCGGAGATAAGCGCGGTAGGGTCCAATTATCCTTGCCAACCACAGCCCATTTCCCTGCGCCTTAAGGGAAGGTTATAGCAGGGGTGGGGTAAATGACCACCCAGGTTGGGAGAGTCCAATTCGTGTCGCTTCCTCCCAAAAAGGATTATACATGGCTTTAAAGGGGCTAGAAGAAAAATGTCGCCTCGGGATTAAAGAGTTAAAGCTCTCAAAATAAGAAATGACTGATGAATAGTTCGATACCATTCGCTTATGCCCGTCAAACCAAAATACAATAGGTTAAATATGTTCTAGTGGACTCCTTGTGGTGATGTCTTCCCCCAGATACTCGAGGGCTGTGTCTTACGAAAGGCTGGAGTTATTTCGATTGAACTTGGTGCACAAATATCTCAATGATCGCCTAAAAATACTGTATGGTTAAATCGACCCAGGTCACCGGTCGCTGGATAGGATGGTGTGTGTGCTGGAAATACATCCAACAAACGCGCCATTTGCCATGAAATTTGGCTGACATCTTTCACTCTTTCTGACTAAAAATATGATGGTTTCAAATCTTCAACCAACCACTTAGGATAATAACTCTCCTCAAGGTGTTTGGATTGTTTGTTTACAGCAGCTAAAGCGATTTTTAGAACTTCGTAAGAACTTCTGGCAAGTTTTGAGAACTTCTTGGGACGTCTTAGAATTTTCTCAAATTACCATACTCTTATTGTACCTTTTTGTAAAATCTTTAGTTATGTACACTGTGTATTGAAATGAACGGAAATTATTATATTTTTAACATGTAAAGTATTTTATTAAAATTTGAACAATAATCTATCAATAAAATAATATTAGTAAAACACTTGACTCGTTACGGCCAAAGGGTGTATCACTTTTTTATCAAATTCAAAATTCTAAGTCGATAAAAAGTTGTCACCATGATCACACGTTTACCAAAGAAAGTTTTAGTCAAGTTGAAAAATATTTAGGTCTCCCGGAATGGGTCTAAGGTTTGAAATTTTTTGTCCAAAACGTACATTTTCAATTTAAAAAAAATATGAAAAAAAAATTGCTTTCTATTTAAGTACAAAAATGTGAAGTTTAGCATGTAAATTAACAGTAAAGAAATTATATATCTGTCATGTATAATTTAGGTCTCCTGGCATCTACATGAGAATCTTACTTTTTCTGCCAAATACGCACATTTTTCAATTTTCAACCCATCCTCTAGGTTATTAACAATTCTTTTAGTTATATTACGAGGCGTGTTTTCTAAGTAAGGGCCGTTTGAAAATAAAAACCAAACAAAAGAAAATTTTCAAAAACCAAATTTATTTTCAGATTCTACATACATTTCTCTATTTTTCAACAAAGCTGCCAAGTTTGTTTAAACACTTATCATACCTTACAACTAGATTTTGAATATCCTCTTCATAGAAACTTGCCACCTGCTCCGATAACCAAGAGGTCACGGCTGTTTTCACGTCTTCGTCATCGTTATAGTGGTTGCCGCCGGGATGATGTTTGATATGGCGGAAAAGATGAAAATCGCTCGTCGCAAGGTCGGGGTTGTAGGGGGTACCAAACTTCCCAGCCAAAAGAGTCCAGTAAAACTCGGGTCTGAGCTGCGATGTGAGGCCTTGCATTGTGATGGAGTAGCAAAATTCCTTCTGTTAGCATGCCGCGTCTTTTGTTTTGAATCGATCTGCTTAGATTTCGCAGGGTTTGGCCGTAGGCTACCGCATTTATGGTGATTCCGCGTTGCATGAGGTCGACCAACAAAACACCATGCCTATCCCAAAACACGGACGCCATGATCTTGAGCTGGGACAGAGTCTGTTTGGCCTTGACCCTTTCAGGAGAGTGTGTGTCTCTCCACTCCTTGCTCAGTTGCTTCGATTCGGGTGTGACATTGTGAGGTCCTGAAAAGCACCCGCAAATTTTCCCACGGAAAAAGTGACCGGGCCTCCCAGGTCGCTAGCAGAGAGGGGCCGGAGAAAAGGGCCGACAAAGCCTTTTCAGATTGCATCATCCGGAGGGTCTTCGTTTGAAATTCACCGCCATTTGACCTCGAGTGGACACACACGGAGCCGGAAAATGCATTGCGTACGCATAGAGCCAATGCGATTGAGGAGTTAAAGACAGAGTTTTGTCATTGGGAGAAGGGGTCCCATCTTCAACAAATGAAGAGCTGAACTTGTGACCCCGCCTAAAAAGGGCAGGTCCCAAGGAGGGTTTTTAAGCTGGAAGCAGAGAGGAATTGAGAGAATGATCGAGAGATCAAGATAGGGTTCGTTTGGAGAACCGGGAGAATTAAATTCTCGTGACGGAGAATTTGGTAAGGCAGTTCTCAGGCTGAGAAGCTGCTGTATCGGGTCTTGCCCCGTTAACCTAAGCCAACCCTTGGCTGTTTATCGCTCTTCTCGAGTGAGAAGTTCTTAGGAACTCTGATTGGAATTAGACGTGCCTTACGTCGCTACGAATTACCTTCTTGGTAGTTGATATAACCCGTGAGTGGTTATCTGTTAGAAATCTGAGCGGATTAATCCCTCAGATCATTATTCCGGACTTCGGACTTATACTCGCCTAGAGTAGAACCTTTAGAACTTTCTGCATTACCTCGAGTGAACTCGTGAAAATCTGCGAACTGTATCCAGATTGATTTTTGACTTGTCTTATGCTATCTCGTCCTGAGTAAGCGGAGTTGTTTGAATTGATATTAATTTGTATATTTTGTAAAAAATTCATTTAATCAAGAATTTTCATTAAAATATTAATATCTTAATATGGCTGTGTCGTCTGGTGAGTCCTTCATAGCTTAGTATCGCTGAGCTAAGACCCTACAACATGTGAAACCCACGTTTCGTCTCCCGTTACTATCTGACTCAAAATGGCGTCACCTTCTTCCTTAAAACGAGTCAAAAAATTCAGCGAACAACCAAATCTTTTGTTTTTGTGGTCCTCTGTTAGGAGTTCAGGGACCCAACGGGAGCACAGTTTCTTAAAGTTTAACTTCTCAGAAACAATCTTGTACAGCACTGACCTCGACACTTCAGGAAAGTCGTTTGAAAGAGTGCTTATGGTGAAGCGTCTGTTCTCAAGAATTTTCGCTTCAACCGAAGCCACCACATCGTCCGCTATCACAGATGGGCGACCGGAACGGGAATCATCATGGACGTTGTCGCGGCCAGCTTTTAAGTCTCTGGCCCACTTATGCACTTTTGCCTTCACACATGGCAGTAGCTCCGTAAACTTCACAAATCTGCCGGTGAATGTCTGCAGCAGACAGGTTTCTTGCCGACAAAAAACGTATCACTCACGTACCTCGCACGGGGCGGGCTATTCGATAATCTTGAACATTTTAAAGACACAGAACCAGACCGTACAGGTTACCTACACAGCTGCAACTGAGCACAGTTGTTCCCCAGGAATGCCGGGACACGACGCAAGCACTCGTTGCGGCGCGCGGGCCACCTATTAATGTATACAACAAAACGGTCCTTACTTAAAAAACACGCCTCGTATATCAGTACATCTTTTGAAAAAGAGAAAATATCATCTGGTGGAATCGCAAATGCAGTTAAATCTCGGTTAACCGAAACCTGGATTATCCGAAATGCCTCGGAAATTGCAAATCCATAATGCACGTACAGTACTACACGGAAATAATCGCAAAGGCGATACTTTTTTGCAACGATATCCCGACTTTTTTCTTTTAAGCCTTCCCAAAAAGGTCAGTGATTAATTTGGAATGCTAAAATTAATATTAATGGGTATTAACAATATTAATTACGAGATTGTTTACCTATGTCTATCAGAAGCATCGCGCCCGAAGCCGCCGGTGCGAATATTGCTCCCGACGGAGTACGTGTTTTCTGGATTTGCGATTTCCGAGGCATTTCGGATAACCCGGGATTCGGATAACCCGAGTTCGGTTAACCGGGGGTTTTACTGTATATGTGATTTCACGAAATGATACTTTTACTATTTCAGAAAGCTGCACCGCTATATAGCTTATAAATAAAAGAATTGTTATTAACCCAAAGGATGGGTTGAAAATTGAAAAATGCGCGTATTTGGCAGGAAAATTAAAATTTTCATGTAGATTCCGAGAGACCTAAATTTTACATGACAGGTATAATTTTTTTTACTGTTAATTAACATACTAAACTTCACATTTTTGTACTTAAATAGAAAGCAAATTTTTATTTTCATATTTTTTAAAAAAATGAAAATGTACGTGTTTGACAAAAAATGTCAAACTTTAGGCCCAATTCGGGAGATCTGACTATTCTTCAATTTGACTAAAATTTTTTTGGTAAGTATGCGACCATAGTGACAACTTTTTATAGACTTAGGATTTTGTATTTCAAAAAAATGTTTTTCGTGATACACCCCCAAACTCGGCTAATATTTGTTACGCCCTCTAGCGGTTTTTTTTAATATGTCTTGTGTCTTCGTTATCAGGGTAAGTGTGACGTTGTCTGAGGCTCGCTCGAACTATGAGTCTATTCTGGTCACAGAGATTTTATATTTAGTGATGTAGCCGCTCTTGTAACATTAACCATAACTAACTGTGACTGACGTCAGAGTCAGCGCCCTCTGAAGACTGGTAAAGACATTAAGTCAGTTGAGATCTGGCGATCGCACGTGATGCCTAACAAGAACTATGCTCTTGATTAATTTTGTATCAATTCTGAATTCTTTATGTAAATTGTCCGTGTGTAACGTAAACTCGTAAATAAATAACTGTTACACTACCTTGGTTTATTCACTGAACCCTTAAACGACCCCCACAATAATTACAAATTAAGTATTCGGTCCACAGTCTCTTCTTTGAGCTTTGGTCAGTAACTATCACGTTACCTCCGTAGCAATAACTACTTATATAACTTAGTTCCTTTCCTTGTGTTCCAGAAAGTTTCGATAAAAAAAAACTAGACAAAGCCAGATAGTCTGGTAACAGTATATAATAGCAACCATTCAACATTTTCGATTTCATTTATTGCACTACTAACTTAGCATGAAAAGTGTCTGGTTACATGTTATTCGTACAAAAACTACTGTTTCTCAACCGCTGGTTTGTAAAAATGATTCCTAACCAAAGAAAGGAAGTATACGCCATACAAAGGACTATACGTCCACAGTTACATCCAAAGTGAAACAATTTTTTTCACATAAAATTTCACGCAGTGATGCCGAGAGACGACTGCTTGCGTGAAATTGCTCGGGAATTTGCACGCCATGTTCATACAAAAGAGATGTAGCGATAAAATTTATGAGAAGTGAAACGGGTGCGTTCTAAACGCAACTGCGCATGTGTCTCTAACATCGATGATTTACTAGATGCATGTAGAACGCATTTGATAAACTGATGCTCAAATAATCGGTCTTTCAGGCTTCAAAGCACTGCTATAGAGTGTCCAGTCAACGAAGGTCCAAAATGGGGGTGAAAAAACATTAAATCATATAGTTTTTGGATGTTACACTTGCTCGTGAGGGGCTTACGATGAACGTACTAAAAGTGCCTTGTCGTAGGGGGTGATCTCGCGGCGCCATCTTTGATTTCATCTCCCCCCTTTTTTTAGTTTTTCCTGAATATCTCGAAAAGTATTCAATTTTCAAATTAACATTGATTTAAAAAATTTAAAGAGCGTAAAAATACATACTAAAAATATATACTTTTGTTTTTCTTCCAGCTTTAATAATTTCCGAGATAATGGGTCTCAAAATTTTCCGCCAACTTGGGTTTTATCCCCCTTTTTTTTAGTTTTTCTCGAAAATTATTTGATTTTCAAATTACATGTAATGCAACATATTAATGATCGTAAAATTCCCAACAAATGCATGGTTTAATTTTTTTTCTAAGTTTAATAGATTCTGAGATATTTGAAAAAAACTGAAAAAAAGGTGGGATAAAATCCAAGATGGCGGAAAATTTTGAAATTCATTATCTCAAAAACTATTAAAGCTTGAAGAAAAATCAAAGCATCCATTTGTAGGAAATTTGCCGATCTTTATATTTTTACATCAAATGTAATTTGAAAAGTGAATAGATTTCGAGATATTTAAGAAAAACTAAAAAAGGGGAGGAAATCCAAGATGGCGGCAACATTCGAGACTCTTTATCTGGGAAACTATTAAAGCTGGAAGAAAAATAAAACTATGTATTTATAGGTAATTTTACGCTCTATAATTTTTTAAATGAATTGTAATCTAAAAACTGAATAGTTTTCGGGATATTCAGGAAAAACTAAAAATGGGAGGAAGAAATACAAGATGGCGCCACGAGCTCACCCCCAGGACCGGGGACTTTTAGTATATTCATCAGAAGCCCCCTCACGATCATGTGTACCAATTTTCAAAACTGTATGATTTAATGTTTTTTCCAAACCTTTCGTTGACTGGACTACGACTGAATGAGATTGATTTAGATCAACCTTCAATGCAGTTGAAGTGGACGTAGAACTCGTCTGTAAGATAGAAATCAATATATAAATTGCAAAACACTTCTCGGCCAAATTTTGGCAAGCGGAGAAAAAACTTATGCTGTCGCGATTATAAATGTTCACAACTTATGTTCATACAGAGTGTTTCAAAACTCATGGGCAAAATTGTAAGGGATAGTACAGTGCACTGCGACATTTTACACAGAAATATCTGCTGCGCCATTGACACGTTAAAGCACTAATGCAAAAAATAGGCATGAAAGGAAACATAGCATGACTTATAATGCTGCAAAGAATCAATGCGTGTGATTTTACAGTCATATGAGGAACTTAACTGTGTATTATCTAAGCATGTAAGACCGCGGTGGTTAAGTGGTGATGTATGGGCTTGGAGGTCGAAGAGTTAGGGATGGGAAAAACCTACCGGTTTAAACCGAAAACCTTTTTTTTTTCGGTTAACCGGGCTTTTTTCGGTTATTTTTTTGCCCCGGTTGAAACCGGTTATTTTTTTTTAAATCCAAACACCGGAGGGGGGGGGGAGCAGGGTCGGAAGATAGGCTCGATTTTAGGTTCGACTAGACTAAAATTTACCAAGTTATAAAGCTTTGAATTTCATCATCTAAGACCAATCACCGACAACCGCTTCCTCGAGGCGTCTGTTGGTTGGCGGATTACCGAAAGAGTCTTAATAAACAGATAAATATTGGTTAATGCATTGATTTCCTGCAAAAACAATACTAATAAAAAATTTTGTCTGCAAACGGCGTCTGTTTTTTGTAGCCAAAAAATATTTATCTTTAGTTGGAAGTTCTGTGGCGTCCGAAAGATTAGTATCTATGTTGAATAATGTTGTTACCGATAAGAGGTGTCGACTCACGGATCAACACATAGCTGAAAGAGTCTTTATGAGCAGATTAGATGATAAATATTGGCCAATGAATTAATTTCTTGTGAAAACAATGTTAATAAAAAAAATTGTTTATGATACTTACTTACTGTAATAATCACTCATTTATTATTATTACATATTGTATTAATTACTTATTTATAATCATTACTTATTACATTAATTAATTATTGTATTAATACTTACTTATCGTTTATTATTAATAATAAAAAATTCTGTCCACAAAGTTGCTTTAAAAAAACGGTTATTTTGAGCGGTTTTAACAGCCAGGTTAAACCGGAGGCGAAAACAATCGGTTTTTTACTTTCTCGTATACGAAGTATACAAAGAGAAAGTATTGTAATCGTCAAAAAATTCGAACTCGAGATTTTGACGAATCTCCACGTTTTAGACCTCCCTGAGTCCGAAAAACACAATTTTAGAATTATGTCTGTGTGTGTGTGTGTCTGTGTGTGTGTCTGTATGTGTGTCTGTGAAAAAAACATAGAGCTACGGGGATGAAATTTTGGGTATGTGGTCTTTAAACATAATTTGTGGTTTCATCAGTTCTTTGACAAAACTATCAACGGGAAGTTCGTTCTGTCTGTATATTCGAGGTTTCCGCGAATGCTATAATCAAAAACTTGAAAAGTTTCAGATGGTGGATAAAATTTTATACAGCAGTTTTATCGTCATGAATGTAGGTCCGTATAAAATTTTGGGTCAACCGTCAGCTGACGGTTCCAAATCCGTCAAAGGGTTGACTGTCTGTCGGTCTGTATAATCGCATACTTGTTCAGTTTTGAAACTAACTCCCTGCGCATGCCTACTAGTGGCAATGCCTGTGCAAGAAAGGGACGCTCCGAAACTTGGCAGTTTGCCAAAAACAAATTCTGGAGTGATTTTGTAAGGAAGCAAACATTTAGGGAGTCTCGCCAGGTCCTGTTGCGCAAAAGAATGAGCAGAGGATTTGAATTTGTTTTGATCCTTCAAACCACGCGTGGTTCCAACTTTGGTTTACTTGCGACGGAAGTTTATTTGACGTCTTTTATTATTCTAGTTTTCTCTACATGTGTTAGGAGTATACGAGAAAGTTTAGGGGAGACCACTCCCGCTGGTTTTTTTTGCAATAACCGCCACCCCTACGAAGAGTTCCAAGTTCAAAAACTGAAAATCCACCGGAACCCGTTGGTATGGTGCGGAAGTTTGGAGAGGAGAATGCCAGCCCAGGTGTCGCCCTCCTCATCTAATCGCGGTTTACATAATGTGATTAAACGTCCCGTTTTTTAGTAGTCTGTCCCATTGTCCCCAAGCACATCTTCGAGACGCCCAAATGTCCCGTTTTCAGAAAGAGAGCAACCCACGATAACAAGTTCATACAAGAAGAGGCCAAAATTCAAAAAATCTTACGATAATGTCTAGTGGCCCGGCGATGAACAGAGCATGCGCTCTACTTGTCACCCATATGCAGTTTGGTCAGAAGCCTGCTATCTTCGCACTTAGTTCTAACTTCATTACACCGCATGAAGTGACAGAATGAAACACTGTATATGTTTCAACTGAAAGTTGTCGCGTGAAACCGTTCAAACACTTTCACGCCAATAATTTAAATCATACAAACTTTCGTATAATTATTGAATATACAGTAGAGTCTCCCTACAACGAAGTCTCCCTACAGCGAATTTCCCCCTATAATGAAATTTTTAATCGGAATGTTAAATAACATTTAAAATATTCTCCATATAAAGAAGTGGTTGTCTCCCTATAAAGAATTTTTTTAGACCTTTATCTTTTCGATTTTTGTCATTTTTGAAGAAAGTTGCTAATTTCTGTGCACACAAATCGCTCACACGTGCCTGTTTCTGGAACCACTCGTTCATTCCAGCGATAACACATAACAATAGAATGCTATGTGAAGGGTAATGCAGTTGTTTGGACCTGGGTTTCTACAGAGGGAGCAACATTTCTACGGGTCAAGATTCCAAGAATCGGGGTGGAGCGGGGGCGGAAACAGCAAATGGATGAGACAATACGCATTTTATGTTTATCCGTACTAGTACATATTATTCTCTAAATTGGTGAATTGTCTTCACTTTTGAGCATTTTGTTTATACAATAAAAATTAGTACAATTTTAACAAATTTATAATAAATATTACTTCATTTTTAATTTAAAATCATAATTAAATATTTTTGAACTTATAGCACATACTAAAAGGTTTGTAACATTTACTTAAATAACTGCAAAAATCTCTGATCTCCGTATAACGAAATTTTCTCTAAAGCGAATTTTTCAACTGGAACCAAGCGATTTCGTTATAGGGAGATTCCACTATATTCTATGTCTGCCCGGCACTGATGCACCCGTGGAAAGGGTCTTTTCTCTTATGAATAAGTTGTGGAAGAGCTAGGAAACAAAATTGCAAGTCGGAATTTATAAAGCAACTTTAATTACCAAAGTTAATTTTAAGAAATCTTGCCAAGAATTTCATTGTTTTCATTAATCTACAACGAACTGAAGCAAAAATATGTGTTTCAGAAAAATGCAAATGAATTATTTATTTTCACCTGTCTTTTCATTAATAAATAAAAACTGAAAAAATATACGTTTTCTTAAATTCACATAATAAATCCGAAAAATAAAAAGAATGTCACGTTTTGAGGGAAAAAAATAAATGATCACAGTTACGAGGCCCGTCCCAAAATAGTCATAAAGTTGCTTCAAAACGGGACGTTAAAATAACTAAACTAAAAATCTAAACATGTAACTAAATGTCGCCTTGCGCTGATCGTCTAATCTCTTGCGCTATGTTTACATTTTGAGAGGGAAAATGCATTTATAGTATTAACGTTGTTATATGCTTTTACAACGATGTTTTATTGCAGTCAATGCCCTACTATTTATTAAATATATTACTAAACGGTCAATATAGGTATATACTATACTGAGGTTATAGTGAAGTACCGTAAAATGGTGTTACTTTGCACTCGTAGAGGGAACTTTGCACCAGTATAAAATGTTTGTGGAAAAGTGAAATAGAGACCAGCTGATTAGGGGTACGGGATCGAGGTTTTTTTCCTAGCTTCTTGGCAACACTGATTGGTGTATTTGATTCCCTAAACGTATATAACAATTATTCAGGAGGTTACAGAAGGAAGAGACAATGAGCCAGTTTTTCAGCGAAAATTTTGGTTCTGAAAAATCTGTCTCTGGTCAAGAACGTATGACATTTCTGTAGGCAAGTGCATTTAAATGTGAAAGATAATAAATCTAGATTTCATTTTGTTGCTTTGAACGTCAAATATATTTTTTAGTTAAATTGTAATTAATTTTTTCTGGCGTGGGGCAACTTTACGCTGAAAAACAGGATTCTTTGCACCATGAAAATTTGCGGTACAAAACAGCCCCAGTTTATTTTTTAATTGATTTTTGTATTAAATAAAATGTATGTTTGCTACTTTTTGTAAATAAATATATGTTTGCTTTTGTTTTAGGTATGCCCAGAGTGTATAAAGGGAAGGACTTGTAATTATATGGTTTTCTCTCCATAGAGCTTAGAAGCTTGCTTTAATGCCATTTTTACCACTCTTTAAAAAGCAGAAGCCTTTTTTGGTACCCTGAGAGAAAAGTTCGCTACAAAAGACAGCTAATTCATATAGGGGAACAGTGGCGAATCCAAGATTTGGGTCGGGGGAGGGGGGCTGAGGTCATAAAAATTTTTGTATTGTCGTGACGAATTCAAATCTCATGGCTTATGTAAACAAAAACACTTTAACTTTCCTCACCTTAAAATAAGAATCATAAATAAAAGTACAATACTTTCGATAATTTAATAAAAAATACAATGAAATAACAAGCCATAAAATGTCTTCGACCGCGTCAACGCTACAAGTACAAGCGGAATGACTAGAAAAGTAGGAAAATTTTCGAGCCTGTCAAGCCAGAAAGCAATGTTGTCACAATATTATTATTATTCTTTTTTTTAAAAAGGGAAATTACGAACAAACAGTTGTAATGATTTTAAATAAAATCAAGAATTATGGCTTAGTTCTGGGGGCTGCAGCCCCGAGAACTAAGGGCCATAGCCCCCCCTCTGGATTCGCCACTGTAAGGAAACGTGGAAATCAACTAGTTTTCTCCAATGAGAGGGAAAGACCGTTGCAGCTTGGATAGTCCAGGTCAGTGATTATGATTTTCCTGTCAATAATGTAGACAATAAAATGATAATAAACGCTTATCTTAATAAGGAAAGTGTGGTAATAGATAGATATATTAGTAATACACCTAACAAAGACCGGATAAAAGAATTTCTATTCCACCATTCTTGTTTGACCGGATACAATGGCGTATAATTGTTTATTATAATCAAATATATATACAATTTATTTTTCTTTAATAGTTCCACCCAGGTTTTCAAAAAGTTTGTCTAACATTGCACACAGTGAGTTTGTTATTGAAATGTATTGAAAAATAAACTAATGTAAAGCATCCCCACCTATAGGCAAACTTTCCATTAAAATTTCGAAAAAACATTATTTATTATTAAATTACTGTACTATTCAAATTTTGCTACAAAAACCTTCTCTAGTAATCACTCAATGAAAAAAATATGAAAAGCCTTTTTTTTAGAGAAATGCACGCAACAAATCTCGAAATTTCTTTTGAAGTCATGAAAATCAGTGCAAAGTAACTCCATTTTACGGTAGTAGCTTAAATTAAATGAAATTGTTAAATTAATTAATTTGTTAAATGAAGTTAATTGGAATAATCGCTTCATCGACTTGGAGGGCTTAGGTTAAAAAAAGCTTTCATATCCATTTACTGAAAATGTTGTCCTCGGTGGCCTAGTGGTAAGATCTCGGCTTCGGATATGGAGAGTTCCAAATTCGGAACCCTATTCTCCTGAAGATCTGCCATGTATGTGCACCTGGTGTACGCTATGTCTGGAGACGTGGGTGCGGAAGTTTAGAGAGGGGGTACAACTCATGTGTCGTCCTCATCATCTGACTGGGCTTCAAAATTGCGAGGTCCGTCCTAAAATTACCCCTGCGTTTCTTCAAAATGGAACGTTATAATTAACTAAACGTGGCGGAAATGTTCTTTGAGTGGCATAAAGACACCGTCTTTTACACTATCAAATAGAGCCTCTCTCTGAGGCCTGTTTCATAAATGTGAATAGAGCCTCTCTCTGAGGCCTGTTTCATAAATGTGAAGAAAGCGAAAAAAAAAAAACAGAAGTATTATGATAGATTTAACAATAGAAGAGATTTATTTGAGGCTTTTACCATACCGAATGACATAGAATCTACATAGCCACATCACTGAACCATTACCACAGTTGGGCGATGATTACGTTACCTAACCATGGCTGAATTGTGCTGCGATTTCACATTCGGAATGAAAGGGAAAATACATATGTATGATACGAAGAGGATATTGTTTTTTCCCTTGACTTTGGCCTTGAGATCCAATAAAAACAGAAAAGCGAAGAGACAGTGAAAGGCAATATAGGAAGGGGGAAATAACCACTGATATGCCCACCTTGCGTGGAGAATCGCGACTCGCGCATATTCCATGGCCTCATAAATCCATCTGCCAAGAGAATTTTCGGAGTCGACATCTGCAAACAAAAGCTTTTGTTCCCAATTGTATTCTATTTTCATTTGTTTTTACTTTTTGCTTCCAAACATTCTTCTTTTTTTCGGGATGCCACTGAGGCCTCGCGTGCTCTCGTTGTTCGAAAATACCCCGAGTACAAATCGAAGGTCCTATATGTTACAAGGTGAAAGACTCGATAAACGTCTGTCATGAAGCCTTAGTTCTACAAGCTGCTGTTCGAACGAAACTTTTCGATCATTTGTCGCTGTCAACAGTTGTCCTTCCTCGTGTAACACGGCGCTCGTAAACTATCGAATAAATAATTCTCATAAGTAGAGTTTTGTACGTATCGTTTACAAGCCATTTGTCATTTTATTGCCCTATTTCCCTGAAATACCGAAGAAATGGGCTTGTTTACAGTACATACCATTCTCAGTGCAGATACATGATTTAACCAAATAAACGACGTATCAGATGTATGCAAAAAGTAACTTTCGCCGTACACCTCGACCTCAAATGTTGTGTTACTGAATTTAAAAAAAAAATTTCAACGAATCAGTGTTTTTAATTTATACAGTCGATCAATGGTTCTCGAGGTTTTATGAGTTGGGACATAGCTTTTTATATTAGTTTTAACAACCACCCTTTAAATCAGGGGATAACAGCCTTTTCTCCAACGCGTACCCTTTGATTATTCTTTTTGTTTTCGCGTACCCCCTACTATCAAATCCCCCCTCCACAACTATCCGTCTATACAAAGACGTTTTTATGAATAATATTAAGGAAAGCTTAAGTTAGCCTAAAAGTGAAATGTCTCGAATTAATAACATTTGCAGAACTTATTTTTGATTTTACATTTTATTCCATATTTATATTAGTATTAGTTCAACGTCAAAACAAATGAAACCAGTGTTGCCATTATTTCGTTTTAACTTATAAGGATAGCTAAAAGTTCCACTTCGTAATAATCAACTATTCAAGTGGTATAGTTGTTAAATACAGTCGACGCTCGTTATAACGACCACGCATTATAAAGACCATTCCATTATAACGACCAGTGATAAAATCCCCAACTGTATTTCCCTATGCACTCTATGTTATTTAACTTCCGGTATAACGACCGTCCAGTGTCGTCTAATCCCAATACAGCGTCCGAATTCAGCGGACATTTTTCCTTTATTTTTCCAAAATTCCTTTATTTTCTACTTTAAAATCTATTTTAGAAATATATTTTTAATTAATAAAATTTTATATTTAATAGCAATGATAAAAAAATAATTTGAGTATTTAGTTGAAATCTTTTTAAAAATAGCCTATTTTCACGGAAGTGCTGAGCGTGCAAGTGTACATTTTTTAAAATTACAGTCGACGCTCGTTATAACGACCCTCTGCGGCACCACAGCAAAAGGTCTTTATAACGAGTTGCCGCTATATTGGATATAATTTTAAAAAATGTACACTTGCACGCTCAGCACTTCCGTAAAAATAGGCTATTTTTAAAAAGATTTCAACTAAATAGTCAAATTATTTTTATCATTGGTATTAAAAATAAAATTTTATTTATTAAAAATATATTTCTAAAATAGATTTTAAAGTATAAAATAAAGGAATTTTGGAAAAATACCGGGAATAATGTCCGCTGAATTCGGACGCTGTATTGGGATTACACGACACTGGAGGTCGTTATACCGGAAGTTAAATAACATAGAGTGCACAGGGAAATACAGTTGATGATTTTATCATTGGTCGTTATAATGGAATGGTCTTTATAATATGTGGTCGTTATAACGAGCGGCGACTGTATATCCACTATAGCGGCCACTCGTTATAAAGACCTTTTGATGTGGACAGCAGAGGGTCGTTATAACGAACGTCGACTGTAGTAAGTATTCGCTTGGAGAAACAAAATGCTCTACCTTTTTATTTTCTCGTATACGAAGTATACAAAGAGAAAGTATTGTAATCGTCAAAAAATTCGAACTCGAGATTTTGACGAATCTCCACGTTTTACACCTCCCTGAGTCCGAAAAACACAATTTTGGAATTATGTCTGTCTCTGTGTGTGTGTGTCTGTCTGTCTGTCTGTGAACACGATAACTCGAAAACTATTAGAGCTACGGAAGGATGAAATTTGGTATGTGGTTTTTAAACATAATTTGTAGGTTTCTGTCAAATTTTGGACAAAATCCGTCAACGAGAAGTCTGTCTGTCTGCATGTTCGAGGTCATGCGAACGCTATAACTCAAAAACTTGAATAGCTAGACGGATAAAATTCGATACACAGTTTTATCGTCATGAATGTAGGTCCGTATAAAATTTTGGGCCAAATCCGTCAACGGGCTGACTGTTTGTCGGTCTGTATAATAGCATACTTGTTCAACTCCATGCCATGTAAATGTCTGTGCAAAGAAGGGATGCTCCGAAAACTTGGCAGTTTGCCAAAAACCAATTCTGGCGGCGAGATTTTGCAAGGGAATAAACATTTAGAGCGTCTCGTTTTACTTGCGTATTGGAAGTAATCTCTGCGCATGCGCAAGCTATTCTCCTGTTTTCTTCTCCGCACGCGGAACTTGCATTGCTAAAGTTTGATGAAAAAATAAATATTGCGAAGTTTTAATACATACGTATCTTTTTGAATATGATTCTTCACCTCAATATTTTACTATCACTATAATCAACAATGAAAAACCTTCTAATAGTCATTCCATTCTAGTTTACAATTAGTTCGAACTTTTTATCAACGCAGGGGGAAGGGAAATGACAAATGTTTGAAAAGTATACGAGAAAGTTTAGGGGAGGCCACTCCCGCTGGTTTAATCCCTTATGTTTTCTTGTTCCCGCCATTAACAACTTTGATTTCGCGTACCCAGGTTGGGAACCTCTGCTTTAAATGATTCTTGAGGGCTCTGTAGCCTTGTGGTAAGATTTCGGCTTCGGGACCGGGGTTGTTCCAGGGTTCGAAACCCGATTCCACCTAACGATCCGCCATATTTGCGAACCTGTTAGGCGCTAAAATACGTCCTCCCGCTGGCGTGGTGCGGAAGTTTGGAGAGGAAGAGTGCCATTTCAGCTGCCGTCTGGTCATCTGACGGCGGTTCAGAATTACGAGATCAGTCTCAAACAGCCCTCGTGTTGCTTCAGAACAGTACGTTAATATGACTAAACTAAACCAATCAGATAATTCTTGTTGTATTTTATACCCCTTCCAATGCAATTTGGGAATTTTAATTCATTAACGCCTAAATTTTAGGTACTAATGTATGTGAGAAAATAGGCATAATACTAAAAATAAAATAAAAAATACGCTTTTATTAATGCAATAAAATATTGTAAAAATATTTTTATCAAAATTCGGCAGATAAAAACAAAATAGAAAAAGGATGAGGCTCTAAAAGAAATATTCTAAGTAAAATAAGAAATTTATGATAAATTTTTAATTTTTAATGAATGTTTAATAATTTTCTTTCTTGTTATATTTATTCATTATGGATTAATTTCCTTATGGTATTGTTTTCAGCTCCTCGTGTTTTCACGATTTTGTTTTCTCCTCCATAATTTCGAGTCAAAGAAATTACTTTCTACTTTTTAGTACCTTTATAAAAGATAGTTCTTAAAAGTTTTCAAGTGCATTATTTTCTACTTTTTAGTTTTCAATATATTTGATAATTCAGTATCATAAATCTAATGAAATCCTGTAATCAGTTTGTTACCAGATGGCGCCTCTCATATGAAATCAGAGTTTAATTAAAATAATTAATTAATTAACTGCTAATTAAATTCTGAAAATATTAAAATATTGTAGTGCCATAGGGAGCACGTGCCTGTATATATATTCTGTTACAGGCAATTATTTTAAACCTAGCCCAAGACATGTACCTCAGTTAACAATAAAGTGTTTTCTTATATTGTGTTCTTTTCATTGGCCAACGAAACTTCAATTTCTGCACACCCTGATTATCAAGCTATAATCAGGAAACCACAACTTTAAAAAATTTCATATCTTTAACGCATCTGAAAAGAAGCAAAACCCGACTGAAAGTTTCCAAATATGGAAGAAGTTCAGTCTAATAGAAGAGAGTAGAAAGAGTTTCAGAAATATAAGATAAAAGGCATTTTGTCGGGTAAAAATCCGGCTTTTCGCATTTCTATGCCCTACCTCAAAGCGCTTAATTGTGCGCCTCTCTTCCTAAAAGCTGATTTATTACATGATTTTCGGTATAGCATATTGTTACAAAAATCGTTCTATGGTGTATGGTGTAAACAGTCCAACACGCAGGATAATGGAGAATGAAGGTTTATTCACAAATATGCAGGAAAACACGTAGCACATGTAACAGGAAACAATAGATCTTGCACAGATTAGCGACGTAAACAGACAACAATTCACAGGTAATAACAGTTCAACACTTTGAGATTTAGCAGCACAAACAGTCAGCAAATCACTAATAACTACAATAACAGTACTTCCAATAGCGCTCAGCTCACCAGCTTTCTAGTTCGTGCTGCAGACGAAACTCCAAAGTCGTTCTAGGCGATCAACACACACCTCTCTGATCCAAGCGCGGACCTTATATACTCTCTCCGACTGGCCGTGACGTCACATGGAGTTTTCTCGTATATTCAAGCGTATTACCTTTCCTAATAGAGATATCAAAAAAAGGCTCGCATTTTCTGGAATCATCTATTTGTCGCCAAGGTCACCAAATGTGTCGCCAAGTCTCCGAAATGATCGCCAAGGTCAGGGGTCCAGGCCGCATAATACCAACCTTTACAGGAATAGGGGCAATGGAGAAATTTCGAGCGTGCTGATTGGTTGTTTCAGCAGCGTCACGTATGATGTCATATATTTACAAAAATAATTTTTTGGAATTTCATCCATCTTTCTCGTAAATTGTTCAGAATATCGAACGATATCACAGAGATATTGTAAAATATCTTATCCTATAAGGGTAAGTTGATATTTCACAATTATAAGCGAATCTCAGTATCCGATAAATATCCCTGTATCCCTTTCAGGTCAAATTCACTTTTTTCTTTCTTTACTTTGCCCTCGGGGGAGGCGTTAGAGTCTGCCCGACGAGGGGGGGGGAACAATCTGCCCGACAGAGGGCACGATCTTTTGTACGGGGGGATCTCTTTATTTATCTACAAGCTGAATACCCAGTTGCATGATCAAAGTACAAAAATTTTCCCAGCCGGGAGGGGCACAACATTACCGACAGATGGCACTCGTTCCCCCACTAGCGACACCTGTTCGTCCTCCCGCGCTACTCGTACTGTTGAGTGATTAATAGTCGCATATCCACACAACGCAAAGTTTCATCTCTGTGCCAATCCTCTTTATACTCATTCGTAATTTCAACTCAGCCTAAAACAGGGAACTATAGAAAAAACCAAAGTATCCAAGAAAGTTAGCTAATTTTGTAATTTTGTTGTCTACTGCCTATGCACCCACCTCTTAGGTGTCTATAAATTCAGGGTCTATAAATTGTTTGCCATCCAATCGCCGCCACTGCATATCTGTGCCAGTCCTCTTAATAGACATTCGTAAATTCTGCTCTATTC
>BGPR01002591.1:0-126569 GCA_013235015.1 Araneus ventricosus | reverse complement strand
CATTCGTAAATTCTGCTCTATTCCTCTTAATAGACATTCGTAAATTCTGCTCTATTCCTCTTAATAGACATTCGTAAATTATGCTCTGTTCTTTGTTGACTAGTTCAATCAAATTTGCTATCTAATTTTCAGTTAAATGAACTGTAATCACAAGGAATAATCTCACTCCTAATGTTAATCAGTGCTTAGCGGTAAATGAGACTGAGGCGCCATCTATGTGCAGTCTGAAAAAGTGAGTTCAGTTAATAATTTGCTCCCACACTGAAGAACTGCCTTTAGAAAGAAAGGATGAAAAGTAAAACTTTGAATTCTTTTGCGTGGTTTTATAAGATGCCGACAATAGCAAGCATTTTAAAATTTCAGAAGATTTTACTGACGTTTAACATAAAAAAAAAAAATTTCGGTCTGAAGTTTTGGTCACAATGAAAAAAAGATCAAATTCTTCATAGCAAAATTCTTAGAATTATGACAAACGCTCTATGGCTTGTCGGGAATGATATTATTCACAAAGGTTTAAAAATCCCTAAAATAGAGGACTTCATTGAAGACTTATCGAGAAAATTCTTCCGAAAATTGGATAACCACTCAAATCCAACAACACGGGACCAAGTGAACTATATCTAAAATAACGGGAGATGCCTCCTATCCTTATGGAACAATCTAATGGACAATTCCACGAAAAAGCCACCTCAACAGCCTCTCTTCTTCTTGCAAGCCGATTCGTCTCAAATAACTGATGCTGAATCTCATTAACTAACGCCTATCAATCTAACTCAGCATACAAGATTTTATCTTTTTTTACTGTCTAATTCGATAATGGAAATAGCCAGTGGAGAATCTAGGATTCCGGTCTGGGGGAGGCTGAGGTCATAAAAACTTTGTATCGCCGTTGTGATTGTCAAACTTCAAGGCTAAAGTAAACCAAAACTCTAACTTTACAGACTTTATTCACCTGACAATAAGAATCATAAAGAACAATACAATACTTTCGATAATTTAATAAAAATTACAATGAAATAACTAGAAAAAAATGTCTTCGACCTCGTCAATGCTACAAGTACGACTGGAATGACTACAAAAGTAGCAAAATTTTCCAGCCTTTCAAGCCAGAAAGCAATGTTGAAACGTTATTATTATTTTTATAAAGAAAGAAATTAAGAAAAAACAGTTGTAATGATGTTAAATTAAATCAGGAATTCTGACTTGGCTCTGGGGGGCTGTAGCCCGATAGCCCCCCCCCCCCCGCGGGGGGGGGCGGGTCCTGGGGTAGTCTAAAACTCAAAAAAATATCTAATTCAAGTTCAACTAAGCCTGTAACAATTTCTCTGCTATTATCAGAGATGTCTTGGGATTTAAATATTGACCCGTTGATATTCTGAAACAGATAGAGATCCCTTGTAGCCAGCTGTTCCCAACTTGGCTTTGCTAGGGCCACCTGTTTGTAAAAAAACTATTTGAGGTCCACTCATCTAAATATACGAGTAAAAAAAATCTAAAACACAATATGTTTTATATATATATATGCATTGTATATGTTTTGAATTTTACAATATGCAAATTTTTTCTATTTGCTTAACAATGCAAATCTAATTTTAGATGTGCATAATCAAGTGTTTATATCCTAGATAAAGTTTTCTATGTTAAAAATGGGCTGTTGTGTGAATGCAATTGAATAAGAAACCCATTAAGAATTCTGTAGTCCGGTTAAGGCAATATTTCTTAAGTTATTGTTTTATAATATTTTAGATGTGAATAATATTTAGAATTTTCCTAGTAAAAATTAAATTATTCATGCTCATTTCTATTAATAAATAATGGAAGTTTATCTAAATAAACATACTATGTAATAGTATTTAATTAGCAATATCAAAATATTTTATTTCTTTTAATTAACATTATTTGACATAAGAAAGTTACTTGAAATAACTTCTAGAATACTAATTACTAATTATTGATTAGAAACCCTCCTCGATTGAATATTTCTACTAATATTAATGTTGACAATGACCCAAGTAGCAAATAATATTGTCTAATATCAGTGAAATTCGCAAAGTAATACTAGAATTAATATTTTTCCCAATATTGAAAACAGTGTAAACGTAAGACTTTTTTCAATATTGTTAACAATGTTTTTTTTCTAATATTGGATAATGTCATATAATAACTGTATAAGATGATACATATTAAAAATAATATTGTAATTATACTGAATAATATATATTATTGAATAATATTATATAATATTGCATAAATTTAACAATATACTGAAAAGTTTAAAAATACATTTTAGAAGCACTGGAAAAATATTAATCACTTAATTCCTCAAACATCTAGATAACACTTTCTTGGACTTTTGAACACCTCTTACAGCGAAGATTCTTGAATCCGTCACCTTACCATTGACCAGCGAGACTTGGTGTGCAGAAAGAGTAAATGATGGTAATGAAATGTAGCTCACAAATTTCATGCACATTCACAATTAATTCTGAATAGACTTTTAATTAAATTATTCTTCATTACAATTTTCGAATTAAAAGTCAAATTTGAAGTCTTACAGGAAGCATACAATTTTAGCTCTATATCTAAATTTGCTAATTTAATAAATAAAGGCAATAAGGTTTAAAAGTAATTATAATAATATATTTGAAAGGTTTTAGAAAATAATTTTGAAATTTATTTATTCCTCTTTCAATGTATTGCAATGTATTACAAGACGCCTTTAACGTTTATTATACAGTAATTGATTTGAAAATCAAAACACAAGATTCACAACACTAATAAATCACGTGCATATTTTTACGGTGAGAATAAAAATCAAGTTTTTTTTCACTACAGAACAATATATAATCCATATGTGAGAGCTGTTTTCATTGTTAACTCCTTAGCTGAATCAGCTGGCTTTTATACACAGTAAAAACAAAATGATTGTGTAAACATTATTATTAAAATGAACAATTTCTAAAATATTTTTTCGGACATATGATTCAACGTTGATAAATGCAGTGTTACAATATGATCGTAGGCTGCCATCTGCTGACGGTAAGAGTAACTTCACCACAAAATATTGAACAACGCCGATAAATGTAATATTTACAGTATGACTCAGCGCCATCTGTCGAGCGCAAAGAATAACTTCACCTTAAAATACTGATAAACGTCGATAAATGTAGAAATTAAAAAATATTTTTTGCGTATTGTATTCTATAGTATGATATAATATTTAGAATCTTAAAGAATATTTGTTCCAGGAGTTTTTTGAAATAAACCTCCAATCCAGTGATATCCTGAGTTAAAAGGAAGATTTTTTTATTGAAAACATTGTTTTTATATTATTTGTGAAAAATTGAGTAACTCGGAAATACTGATACATAAAAATACAATATCTTTGTTACGGCATTGCGTCCTCGGATCTTAATATTGATATATTGAGCAAATATTATATAATATTTCTTAACATGGGGAGGTGCGTGCTTTATAAAAAATAAAATTAAGTTTGTTTTTATATAAATGGGAGTGTACTAGAAATTTACTTATTATTTCAGTGCACACAATCTGTGCTGAAGTTTGTCGTCACAGGGTGGCTGGGAAGAAGATTTAAATCCTAGATTCCGTCCGTGAGAATCTCTTCAATAAAAAATATACTTATGAATTTACAATTAAAAATTTGAAAGATGATTTTGTCATAACCACTTATCCTCAGCAATTATATAAAATCTTAGTTCAAAACTGGATTAAGCTATTGTTTACAGTGTAAAATCATTGATGGTGCAATTCAACAAGAGGAATATGGAACAATCTTTACACTCTAACTTCCTGGAATATCATTCAAATAAAAATGTTTCATCTTTATATTTCAGTTTATTTTGCTGTAAGAAATTTTATTATCTCTTGAATGTAATGAATTGAAAAATAGTTACTGATACAGTCGAATAAATTAGAAAAAATATACCTTTTTATATATTTTAAAGTATATGAGATTGTCGAGGCTTCAACGCAAAACACTACAGAGGAGTTTTATTAGATGCTCGAAAGGCTTTTGACCGAATGTGGCATAACGGTTCATGTCTGTGTCTGTCAACTGATCAACCTATCAATTCCCATGATTACCTCCATTAAAAATTATTCAACACGACTTCCTTTCAGACAGAATCATCCCAAGTGAAAAATCAATCAAGTCTTTTCAACAGTTGGCAACTATCCAAGCAGGAACACTCAAGGCAGTTCCCCTATTCCCACCTCTCTACAATATTTTCAACTCTCACATCCTCAACGAAAAATCTTTCAACTGCCACTTTGCTCGATAACTCAACCATCCTCACACAGGTGGGAAGGTACAACCATTATTAAACCCCCCAATCCCAACTAGATAGTATTGAATACTGGTGCACCAAATGGAGAGTGGCATCAATTACTGACAAAACAAAGGAATTTTTTTTCGAAAATTCTCACCCAGCAAAGTACTCAAGTCCCTCTCATTATGAAAGAAAATTTAACCTGGAAAATCAAGTCAAATATCATGAACTTATATTTGATAGCAAACTCTTTCAGGGCAATCGCTAAATATCACTGATAAATTGAATAAAGTCCATATGATCATCCCCTGTGATTAAGGCACTTCCATCCTCACTAAACAATAAAGTGCTATTATCAAACAAATACTTAGGACAATACAAACATACTCTGCCCCTAACTGGTATCACCGCAAAACTCTCAGAAAAAAAATAAATTTACAGCAAAATAAAAATTTCTGAATCATGACAAATGCTCCCTTGTTCTGTGAGGAATGATTTCATCCACAAAGATCTCAAAATTAAGATGATAGAAGATCACGTAAAGAATATTTCTGTCCTTCAAAGTCAACCTTCAAGATCATAAACTCCTCTACCAACGGTCAAATTAAATATGCTCGTAGAACGGAAAATATCCCTACCCTTATTCTACAGCCAAATGGTACTCCCCTTTAAACCAATTATAATTAGAAATAATTTCTCGAACACACCTCTAATTAATCAATCACCTTCATTGTTTTTTTCATATTTTACTCTCCGTATTTCTACTACTCATAAGATACAGCGGCTTTTATGGAGCCATATTATCAGCCAGCTAACTCACCTTTAATATCTATGTTTTTCCCTCACACTATTCAAAAGCACTCACCCTGGAGTAGAAGGCGTATGTTTTGTTGGTATCACAAAAGATGTACTTCAGTCACTTATTTGTTAAATTTCTTATCAATTTGCAATGATGAATTTTGTCTGATTTTATCTTAGTTTTCAACTTAATTTCACCGTTTATTTAAAGTTAATATATATTTATTTTTCTAATCCACACAAAAGAGGAGGCATTGAGTTTTTCTATATTTCTTCTTTATAAATGATAAATAAACATACCTAAATGATTATCAATTATCCGAAATACAACGCAAGTTCAAAAAAAAGTTAAAATATATTTTACGCTTGTATTCTTGATGATTTTTTTTATCTATAAGTCTCAGCTATTATTCCCAAAGAGAAAATTTGTTTATACTGTTTAATCAGAAAATTATAATTTCACAATAGAATTTTACCATGCTGGACAAAGTGTGTAGTGCTTCGATTTCTGAAATCTCGTACCTAGGGCAACCTAATGTGCAAAGATCATTCAATTATGCTCAGCTCTGGTTTATTTTTAAAACCCTCTCTTTTATTGGTATGTTTTAAACTACTAAGCATATCACTCAGGTTTTAGTCAATGCTTGTTAGAAATGCTTGGCGGTGATAAATGTTTTGTAATTTATTATGTTTGTTCAATAAAAAAAACGTTAATTATTTTGATATTAAAAATATTTTATATAACTTAGCAAGACAATTATTGTTAGCGTAAATTCAGAAATATTTAACTCTCAAAATGAATTTTTTTTGTATGGAAATTACATTTTATCAAATTTTATCTTGAATAATAGTGAATGTAATTAAAAATTAAATAATTTGTGAGGTTTTAATATATTCTAAAAGAAATAGTATAATATTAACATAATTTAAAACAATGAATTTCCTACAGAGTTAAAAAATCACAAATACATCTTATTTATGGAAATTGCATTTAACAATTTTTGCATCTTGTACAAGATTTAATGAGAATTTATTGTTGAAGTTTAAAAATATTTTGAAAGAGATTAGTATTTACTTAAGCAAAAAAAATTAATTTACTTCAGAGTTTTAAAAAAAATCAAAAATGAATTTTCTTTATGGAAATTGCATTCTATTAATTTTTTTTTATCTTGAATAAGAATGAATAAATATTTCTTAAAACATAATTTATTTTTGAAGTGTGAAGGTATTCTGAAAGAGGTAGTAAATTAACTTTATCAACAAAAATTAATTTCCTGCAGTTTAAAAAAAATATGAAATTTAATAATTTGAAAAATACTTTATACTTCTTAAATTACACATCCATATTTTTTAAATTATTGATACTCTAGAAGAGACGAACAATTTTTTAAAAATAATGTTCCATATTTATTTTTATTTTCTACATTAAACAATAGGTGAGTTTAGTGAGAGAAAAACGTTATTTTCATTTTACACTACTGAGGCGGTCAAATTAACAATGTATCAAATGAAATTAGTAATTCTTAAATTTAATAATCGTCGAGAAATGAGTTAAAAATACAATAAATAAATGTTTCCAGCGTTGTCATGACGATAAGTATTGGTTTAGTCGAAGTGACATTTTCTGTTTAGTTCCCTAGTTTGCCACAGGTGACGTACTGTCTATGTGAAGTGCAATATTAAAAAGGTTATCATGTTATAGCATCTATGGGTGTGAGACCTCTGTGTCTGTGATGTGAGTCTCATTCGTTTTCGCTTTCTGTTTACAAAAATTATTTGGCATCATCAGAGATGATACCTTTCATGACAGATTTGTCTTCATCTTGATTTTTCAGACAGTTACTAAAACATAAAATTTAAATTTATTTATAAATTATAAATTATAAAAAATTAGTGGTAGAATAATATTCACTATATTCCCACTTTTTTTTTGAATTGGACACGATTTTCAGGAGTTTCTCCTCTGCATTTCTACGCAAATTTTTTTCTAATCGAATGCAAATTAAAAATTCATATTCGCTTGTTCTTTACTTATAAGAATATTAAATTTCATTTCATTTTCTATGCGATATATCGTGCAATTTAATAGCTTCGAGTTTCATTTCATTCCTTTGAAATGTTTGCTACAAAATTCAGAGAAAATATTTTTCTATAAGCAAACAGTTTTCTCCTTTTTAAATATTAAACAAGGCCTAGATTATTGTATGTTGTGCAAGTTTTTCTAAGCTGGAACTTTTTTGTAATTATATGATTCACTGACTTTAAAAATTCTTCTTACTCATTTTGTGAATGATTTTATAATCACAATTTTCTCTAGGATAGTCACAGGAAATAATAGCAAACTATTATCGAGTTTTCTTAAAGATTTTTTAAATAGATTAAATAATTATTTAGAGATCCATCCTAATAAAATATTTCAAATTGTTACTCTATAACCAGATTTTATTCCTACTTCTCTCAGTAAAGGGAAAGATTGTTGGTTCATAAGGATATGTTGATACGAAGATGATTAAGTGTAGCGTAGTCAGCGCCACTTAGCGACAAGAAAGATAACTAATGCAAAACATACAAAAACAAACTTTATTGCATTAGACAACGACTAATTTTCGCATTAAACGATACCAATAATTCTTCTGTAAAAACATTACGCTAAGTTTTCATAAGAATAAATTCAACTCAGTGTAGGTTAGGCGATGATTAGATGGTGCGTTGTCAGCGCCACTAAGCGACAAGAAAGGTGACTGACGCAATCCTTATACGAACGCTCTTTGTTACATTAGAAAGCGACTATTTTTTTCATTAAACGATACAAAAAAATTGTTAAAGTATTTCGCTAAGTTTTTCTAAGTATTAATGCAATCCGAGGAATCAATGAATTTCTCTACTTTATGGAATAAATAAACGACTGAAATCAAAAGCAGCACCCAACTTTCTGATTTCCTCAGAGTAATGATGGTCCAGTTGCACCCATTTTTTGCGATCTGGAAAACAGATTGTTCAGAATCAGCGTCTAGAAAAAGAATCGCTTCCAAATGTAGTACTTAGTTATGATTTTGAGTATTCTTTTTTATCGCTATACAAATACAAATTTCTTCCGTAGTATATAATGCAAAAGCTGAAAACCACAGAGTAAATTATTCTGGTTATGATATTCAATGAGTTTCCAACAACAAGAACAACTAAGAATTTTTTGGGGCTTATGGCCCCCGAATTGGTCCTAATCCCCGGTAAGACAATTTGAAGACTTGAAGATTTGTGCTGCTGTATTTTGGTGGTTCGAGTCTCTATGCGGAGGGAAGGGAAGTTGTGGGAGTTCACTGGATGACTGTCTTGCTGATGGTGGTGGGGATGCCCCAAGGTCTTCTATCAGGAACACGATTAGTGACGTCTGCTTGTCTGGAACATCTATTGGCTTATAGGAAGAACACGGCATGGCGTTAGGGACAGTACAGGGTGAAGTTATTTGATTACAGGAACTGTGCCCTCGGATTTAGAGTTATGTGTTTGTATAATTACTATTAAAAGCAAAACAAGGGAGTGATGATGATGCTAACTGGACATCATTTTTAAAATAAGATAAAGATAAATCACAGAAGAATTTTTCGCGGTCTTTTGATTTTAAATTTTGGCCCTATTTATCAATTTGTTGGATAGCTTCATTATCTATATTTTCTATACTATTGTAAAAATTGAGAGATCTTTTTAATGAAATATTTTAAAGTGGAGAATTTAATGAATTTTCTGATGTCTTCATTTCGCATGTACCATTCAGCTTTGCAAATTTGCCTAATAATATTATTTTCTAACACTTCTAATTTATTGATATTAGATTTTGTCGCGACCCCAAATGGGGCATCCGTATGTTATGATTGGCCTTAGAATCGCAGAGTCGATGAGAATTTTGTATTTTCTTTTCATGTCAGAGTCTCTAGCAATTTGTGGGTAGAGTTTTCTGGTGGCATTTCTGTAATTGGTTTTATTCCAGGCTATATGGCTTTGCCAGAATAATTTCTTGTCAAAAATTATGTCTAAATATTTAGCTTGCTTAGACGAGGGGATAATTTTTTAAAATCTTGATAACTGGCTTATGATTTTTCTCACCCTTAGCGAAGTAAACTGCTTCAGTTTTGCTGACGTTTAATGCTATTTTACATTTTACAAACCAATCATCTAGTTTTTCAAGTTGCTGCTTGATCGCAGCAGCTGTGTATTAGTGGTTTTTATTTTTTGCTACGGTCGCGGGGGCGTCCGCGTACATGCCAAGGGGGGTTTTATGCGTCGTAGGGATGTCGTTTACAAAGATGGAGTAAAGGACGGAGGAGATTTTCGCCCCTTGGCGAAATCCTGCCTTCATCGTTTTTGGCTCAGAGGAGCTATTGACTTTTCTCATGACGAATTAATTATCTATCATCCAGATTGGAGTTATAAGATGGACTAAATTGAGAGGGGTTTTATTCATAATTAGTTTATGGATCAGTCCTTGATTCTGGACCCTCTCAAAGGCTTTTTGAATATGAAAGAAGACCTCTGGGGTGCATTCACCTCTATCGGAACCGCTAGTGATATATTCGACCACCTTTAGCAATTGATGATTCGTCGTTAGGGATTTTCGGAATCCGAATTGTACCGGGTATAGAATTTTCTAGCCAATGAAATGTTTATTTAGTTTATCCAGTTTAAAGTTTTCAGTAATTTCACTAAGGATGCTCAATACTGATATCGGTTTGTAGTTCTCTGGGATAGTGGGATCTTTCCCAGGTTTCAGTATTGGCACTACCACCGCGGTCTACCAAGCAATCGGGAAGTAGTTCAAGTTAAATATATTATTGATGATTTCTGCAATTGCGAAAACCATAGTTCAAGGGATATTTTTATCATTTTATTAGTGCTGCCATCACAACCACAAGTTTTTTTTTTAAATTTAGTTTTTTGATAATTTTAATGACCTCAGAAGGTTGTATACTATTAATGTTTTCATTCTGATAATTATTTTTGTTTGGAGTGAGAAGTTATTCGTTGATTCTTTAACCTCCTCTTCTGTCTCACTGTGTGACAGGTTATTGAGGGAGAATTGTTTTTCGAGACTCAATGCAATGGTTTCTGCCTTTTCAGGGTCTGAAAGTGCAAGTTTATGTTCACCTTTAAGTGCCGGAATTTTCTGATGCCATAGTCCATAACGTGCCGTTTTCGGGTTTATGGTTTCAAGTTCCTTTGCTTTGTCTTTTTGCCTGAACTCGTTCTCAAGTTTTTTAATTAATTTTTCTATTCTATTAAGTTCTGTTTTAATACTCGGGTTTCTCAAAGTTTGCCAATCTTTCTTATTTTTATTGCGAGTTTTAATTAGATCCTTGATGTTAGGGTGGATGTAAGTAGAGGTAGATTTTTTGACAATTTTCGTGGAAAACCTATGAGTGTTTTGAAGATATTTCTCAAAGTTACAAACTGCTTCCTCATTATCCATTTTATTGCTTATTCTACATGATTTCTGAGATTGTTTTGGAATTTATCCCAGTCGGTATTTGAAGTAATTTTATTATGTGGGGTCGAGAATTTAAATTTGAAAGTAAATTTTATAGGGTTATGACCCGAATAGAATTCAGGAACGGATGCGATTTCGAATGGCGAAATTTTTTTTTTTTCTAATTCTATTTTTTTTCGGGAAAGGGGGTATTTCTTTGCAAAATTGATGAAGAAAACAGCATGAAAATATGTATTATTAAATGATGAAAAGTCCAAATGAAATGTTCATCATTTAATGCTAACTAGAAGTTTTCATGTTTGGATTTTCAATCATTTGAAAATTCTGCGATTCTGATTGCAGAATTTTGAAATGCAATAATGCTGAATTTCCAGTCCAAGAATCGAAGAATCAACGATATATTTTATCTTTTCCAGTGTTTTGCCTCTTAATTTAATGAAAGATATGTAAATAAATTTAAAATCTAGATCACTGATCCCAGGGAGTTATTCTCAATCCTTCTATGCAGTAGAGGGCGCTTGTAACATTCCCCAAACATTTTCGACATTTTGTATATAATCGTCTAATAAATTTTAAAAGTGGGCATCGTGATTTATCGGTCATTATTTCTGTAGTAAAATCTATTCTAAGAGGCTTATAACTCTATTTTTATTGCCCGCAAATAAATTTCAACTCTCATAACATGTGATGGCGCTAATGTCATTTCGATTGCGGCCATTTGGCATGAAGCCGTTCCCACAAATGTGTGTCAATTTAATCTTCGCCGTTTTGGAAAAAGAACATTGATGTTCCTGTAACAACTTGAAAGATATACCTTTTAAATAATCATTATTTATCAGTGGCAGCAATTCGGTCAAAAAAGTAGGGGGGGGGGGCAAAAAATTTAATAGACATCTAAAGGTACCCGGAAGTATAGGGGGATACAAAAAAATATAAAAATTTAGCAACAAAATTAGCTAATTTTGCTGGTCAGTATTCCTTTTTAATAATTATTTTTGCCAGCTAAAATGAAAGAAAAATTTAAAATTTACGGCCAAAAGTAGGGGTCACTGCAAGGCAAATGTTTTCAAAAATTTAATTTCGTATTTTCTTTTTAAAAAGTTTCTTTATAATGCATATTCAGCATTTTATTTTACTCTTTATTTCTAAACCTAATTTATTATTAGATAAATTTTAAATAATTCTAACTTAATTCCCTCATACTTATATATAATTAAGTTAGAATAGGATTTATTTAAGAATAGAAATTACTTATATATAAATATGGGGGAACTAAGTTAGAATAGGAATAATCATTTAAAATTTATCTAATAATAAACTAGGTTTGAAAATAAAGAGTAAAATAAAATGCTGATTATATATTATAAAAAACTTTTAAAGAGAATAGCAGAAATTAAAATTTTCAGAACACTAGCGGCTATTCCTGCTGAGGTTCGAACCCGTGTCAACATAGCTTGTAACACGGTATTCTCCCGACCTTGCCACGTAAGCACATGTTCGATATGGCATATTTAAATAACATCTATAATTTGCTTAAAATTTAAAAGCAATTGATTCAACTGACAGGAATTGAATAAGAAATTACATTTTGTCCATATAGTTATTAACAGATTTTACTAGCAGCGGATCTTTGGTAACTGTAAAGAATGGTTTTATATTCCTTGATGATGATGAACAGAATTTTTACTGTATAGTGCTCATCAGGATTGGGACCTTGATATTTAATTAAAAAGAAATCTGAGTTTAAATTTCATTACTGAATGCTTCAGTAAATATATTGTTTCCAGCAAATTAAATGACATTCATGGGAAGTCCTAACCAGATAAAAGAAATCAAAAGCGTCTAGAAATACTGAAGATTCTCGCAAAGTTTCATTAAATTCCCTAACGGAATTTTAAATATTTAAAATAAATGTTAATTAAAAATTATAATTAGTAATTAAAATTAATTATTAGAATTATTATCAATATGATTAATTATCTAATTATAATAATTAATCATTAAAATTATTTTCAATATAATTAATTAAAATTATAATTTTATTAATTATGATTCATAAATATATTAATATACAAGTTCACTGATAAAGATGTTATTATTACAGTAATTATGGACAATAAATCCATTTACGTTTCAGACTCGGAACGAATCAGCGGATGGGAACCGCACTCGGACTGGGTTCCGTGGATCCGAGTCTACGAAAGGAACGATCTGACACATCACTATTACACACACAAAATTCTTTAACAGAAAGTGTTACAGCAGCCCCAGCTAGTGGTGATCTTAAATTGATGCATCGATATTTAACAGATATTGCAAACAGTGACATTGTTATTGAATATATCGAAAAAAATAACCGGTGCAAAGAATGAGAACTAGGCACCGAAATTGGCAAAAAATTATAATTTATTTTTAAATAACTGTATCCAAATGTTGCTGCAAAACATTTTTCTAGTAATCACTCCATGAAAAAAAATAAGAAAAGTCTTTTTTTTAGATAAATGAACGCAACAAATCTCGGAAGTCCTTTTAAAGTCTTGAAAATCGTTGTAGAGTTGCCTTTTTTCACGCTAACACATTAAATTTAAACAATACAGCAAAATAATAGAATAGAGAAATACTTGTTGGGTGTTGATAATATTGTGATGCTGTCTTTGAGATTCTGCAGAAAGATTGCTAATTCTTTATTCACTGGTATTTATTGGAAGTCATTGATTTGAGTGTAAATTTTCCAAGAATATATTGCGTGTTTTAAAGACTATATTTTATTACCATTAATTACACGAAATAGTTATGCTGCCCCCCCCCCCTATTGCGGAATCATCTACTATTTCTAGGTCACAATGCGACTAGTCAATGAGTGGATTTAATGTGACCTGCATGTTAACACAGTAAAAAGAATTTGAACAAAAAAGTAGCGCCTCCTGGCGGCAATTATATAAATAAAAGCATCGCAGAGAAACTTAATCACAGAATAAACATTAATTTTTTTAAAAAAACATCGAAATAATAGAATTGAAAATATGGAACATAAACATTTAGATATAATATTTTTCAAATGAAAGATAAATTTTGGGCCAAAACTCATTGACAACTCTCTCCCAGAGGAAAATAATCCTCATTAAATTGCACAAGATATTGTACGATTCCCTTCGAAGTTGCTTTATATTCTGAATGCCGTACAATATGGTGAAGATGTCGTAAAAATATTACAGAGTATCTAGTGCTAATAGGGTATCAGTATATCACGGTAGCAAAGTTTTGCTGTGTCTATTCTAACATCATTTTTACATATTTGTGGTCTTACAGCCGAAACTAACAGGTTGAAATGCAGATCATAGAACCATGCATCATGGGACATCAGGAATTCTAATTTAGAATTAGAACTAAAAAGAGAAGATCAATTTCCAAAATTATACTATACTATTCAAAATTATACTATTTCATCCAAATTTCTCATCGAAAGTGAATATATCCGTTTTACAACTGAATAAGTTTATGGAGTGAACATACTTAACCATTTAATTTGCAAAAATAATAAGATTTTTAGGAAACTTTACAGAAGGGGAAAAATAAGTTTTGAAACAAAATGAGTCTGCATTCCTATATACTTGTGTCCTAAGATTAGAAAATTGGGAAAAAAGAAAGGAATATGTTCGCATTTGATGAAAAGCTCCTCACTTGCTTCTATATAACGCGGACACAAATATCCTTACACTAGAAATACTTCCTCATTAACCGCGTAATGAAAACAAAATTTTCAAGCTCCAATCTCTATTATTACAAGATCCTCTATAAAATTTTTAAGATATCTTTATAATATTGAGAGGCACTCTGAATAACGAACGATATCAAGAAGATATTGTAAAATATCTTATCTCATAGGAGTAAGTTGATACTTCACAATTATAAGCGAATCTCAGTGTCCGATAAATATTCCTGCATCCCTTTCAGGTCAAATTCAATTTTTTTTCTTTCATCACTTTGTCCTCAGGAGTGGCGTTAGAGTTTGCCCGACGATGCGGGGATAGTCTGCTCCACAGGGGCACGATCTCTTGTACGAGGGAAGGGGTGTAAGGAAATTGGTCTCAAATTTTCAACAGATCTTTATTTATCTACAAGTTGAATACCCAGTTGCATGATCAGAGTACAAACATTTTCCCAGCCGGGAGGGGCACAGCATTACCGACAGGGGGCCCTCCTTCCCCCACTAGCGACACATGTTCGCCCTCCCTCGCTACTCGTACTGGTGAGTGAATAATAATCGCAAATCCACACAACGCAAAGTTTCATCTCTGAGCCAATCCTCTTAATACTCATTCGTAATTTCAACTCAGCCTAAAACTGGGAATTATAAAAAAAAACCAAGCGTCCGAGAAAGTTAGCTAATTTTGTAATTAAATTTTGAAATTTTGTTGTCTACTCCCTATTAAAGTGAACAATTTGTAAAATATTTTTTCGGACATATGATTCAACGTTGATAAATGTTGTGCTACAGTATGATCATGCTTCCATCTGCTGACGGTAATAATAACTTCACCATAAAATATTGAACAACGCTGATAAATGTAGTTTTACAGTATTATCACGCTGCCATCTGTCGACGGTAAGAATAACTTCACCTTAAAATACTGATAAACGTCGATAAATGTAGAAATTAAAATGTTCTACGCATTTTAATGTATAGTATGATATAATATTTAGCATTTTAAAGAATATTTTTTCCAGCGGAGTTTTTTTTAAATAAAACCTCCAATCAAGTGATATCCTGAGTTAAAATAAAGATTTACAGTGACCTCTCAGTTATACGCGCTCTCTCTTATGCGCGTTTTTTTCGCGGTACCGGCCAGGGATATAGGAAAACTATGATAACTCTTATTCATTTATGCGCCGCACTGAAAAAGCACCTCTCACTTATGCGCGTCGCAAACATTTTTTTTGTTCAATTTTGTCCTACTTCTAGGAATGCATTCCCTCTATTGTTCAGATTCCCTTCCTCTGACTTATACACAGGGGTGTACTTTAGGGTTCTTATGATTGACGTCAGTAAAAGTCGCATTTATACAGCAGCCTATTAGAGAGGTTAGTATGGTACGTACCACGTGGCATTGATCACTATGAAAGAACCATCTTTGGAGTTTCGGTTAGATGGTTACGTATTAAAATGGTGAAAAGTACGAAATAGTCGATTTCGTTTAAAATGGATGTTATTAAAAAATTCGAAGAAAATCCTTGAACCTCGCAAAAAGCTTTAGCGGAGCATTTTAATGTCCCAGTATCGACGTTTGGAGAGATTTTAAAAAATCGGGAGTATTTCCATTTGCTTTGTATTCTTAAAATAAAATGAACGGGAGTTATACACGTATTTCCATTTTGAAAACAATCTAATTTACTTGTTTTAGTTGTATATACATAGTACTGATTAACAATATATATCCACTGTATTCATGTTTCACTTTTAGGCTCCTTTTTGTGGTTTTTCACTTAAGCGCGTTTCTTTCGCTGTCCCCTGCGTCCGCGCATAAGTGAGAGATCACTGTATTTATAAAAAAACATTGTTATTATATAATTTGTGAGAATTCAGTAACTCTGAAATACTGATACATACAATACAATACTTTGTTACGGCATTCGGTGTTCCTCGGTGTTCATAAAATTGTATAAAATTCAGCAGTTAACCCAGCCCCATCCTTTACAATATTTTCAACTCTGACATCCCTCGCAACAAAAAAATCCTCAACTGCCTCTTTGCCGATGACTCAACCATCCTCACACAGGGAGGGAATATCAAATTCATTATTAAAACAATCCACTGCCAACTAGATAGCATTGAATACTGGTGCACCAAGTGGAGAGTGGCCATCAATACTGGCAAAAAAAGGCAATTCTTTTTCGAAAAGTACACTCCAGCAAAGTACTCAAGTCCCTCTCATTCATGGAAGAATGTTTAACCTGGGAAAGTCAAGTCAAATATCATGAACTTATATTTGATAGCAAACACTCTTTCGGGCAACATGCTAAATATAACTCTGATAAATTTTTGAATAAAGCCCATATGATCATCCCTCTGATTGGAAGGCACTTTCCTTTCTCACAAAACAATAAAGTGCTATTATTCAAACAAATACTTTGACCAATACTAACTTACTCTGCCCCTATCTGGTGTATCACCGCAAAAACTCTCAGAAAAAAATAAATTTACAGCAAAATAAAATTCTCCGAATCATGACAAATGATCCCTTGTTCGTGAGGAATTATTTCATCCACAAAGATCTCAAAATTAAGATGATAGAAGATCACGTAAAGAATATTTCTAGAAAATTCTTCATTCAACTTCAAGATCATAAAACCCCTCTTACCAACGGTCAAATTGAATATGCTCGTACGAACGCAAAGTATCCCTAGCCATATTCTACAGCCAAATGGTCACTCCCCTTTAAACCACCATAATTATAAATAATTTCTCGGAACACACCTTCTAATTAATCGATCACCTTTCATTGTTTTTCATATTTTACTCTCACGTATTTTTACTACTCCTCATAAGATACAGCGGCTTTCATAGCCATACTTCAGCCAGCTAACTTACCAGCTAACTCAATAAAAGATGTACTATCAGTCACTTATTTGTTACAATATTTCATCAATTTGCAATGATGAGTTTTTGTCTGATTTTATCTGATTTTTTCTGTTTTAATTAAAGTTAATATATATTTATTTTTCTAATCCAGAACACAAAGAGGAGGCATGAGTTTTTTTTCATATTTCTTCTTTTGTTAAATGATAACTAAACATACCTAAATGATGATCAATTATCTGAAATACAACTCAAGTTCAAAAAAAGTTGAAATATGTTTTACGCTTGTGATTCTTGATGATATTTTTTTATATTGCAAATGTTATTCCGAAAAACGGAAAATTTGTTTAAACTTTTTAATCAAAAATTATAATTTCACAATAGAATTTTTACTATGCTGGACAATGTGCACGTATTGTTTCAGGATTCTGAAATCGTGACCTAGGGCCACCTTATGTACAAAGATCATTCAATTATGCTCAGCTCTTGGTTCATTTTATTACCCTCTCCTATATATGTTTTTAAACTATACATAACAAATCACTCTCGTTTCTAGTCAGTGTTTGTTAGAAATGTTATGCGGTTGCAATGTTTTGTAATTTATTATGTTGGTTCAATATAAAAAATTTTACATTATTTTGAGTATTAAACATTTATTATATCAAATTAGCAAGAGAATTTATTGTTAGGGTTGGAAAAATTCAGAAAAATTAACTTCAAAAATGAATTTTTTTTTTCCGGAAATTACATTTTATCAAATGTGTATCTTGAATAATAGTGAATGTAATTAAAAATTAATTAATTGGTGAAGTTTTAATATATTCTAAATGAAATAGTATAATATTAACATAATTTAAATCAATGAATTTCCTACAGAGTTTTAAAAAAATCACAAAAAAATTTTCTTTATGGAAATTGCATTTTATCAATTTTTGCATCTTGTATAAGAAATAATGAGAATTTATTGTTAAAGTTTAAAAATATTTTGAGAGAGATTAGTATTTACTTAAAAAATAAATATTAATTTCCTGAAGAGTTAATAAAATGAATTTTCTTTATGGAAATTGCGTTCTATCATGTTTTTTTATCTTGAATAAGAATGAATGAGTATTTCTTAAAAATTAATTTATTCTTAAAGTGTTAATGGTTCTTGAAAGAGATAGTCTATTAACTTTATCAACAAAAATTAATTTCCTGCAGTTTAAAAAAAATATGAAATTTAAAAATAACTTCTTAAATTACACATCTATATGTTTTAAATTATTGGTACTCTGCAAGAGACGAATAAATTTTTTTGAATGATGTTCCATATTTATTTTTAATTTCTATATTAAAGAATAGGTGAGTTTAGTGAGAGAAAAAACGTTATTTTAAAATTAAACAACTTAGGCTGTCAAATTAGCAATGTATCAAAAGAAGTTAGATATTCTTAAATTTAATACTCGTCGAGAAACGAAATAAAAATACAATAAACAAATGTTTCCAGCGTTGTCATGACGATAAGTATTGGTTTAGTCGAAGTCACGTTCTCTGGTTAGTTCCCCATTTTTCCTCAGGTGGCGTACTATGTGAAGTGCAATATTAAAAGTGTTGCCAATAGAATCTATGGGAGTGACTTCTTCTCTGTGATGTGTCGTCTCCATTCGTGTGCACGTGACCTTTCAATCCAAAAATAACTAGGCTGCACCAGAGATGCTGCCTTTCAGGATAGGTTTAATATAACCAGCGCAACGTATTCTAGCTTTCAAGAAAATTAAATTTTTATATAAATTATAAACTAATACAAATAGTGGTAAAAAAATATTCACTATATTCCCACTTTTTTCAATATAAGCCGATTTTCACGAGTTTTTCCTCTGCATTTTCTACGCAAATTTTTTTGTAATGGGATGCGAATTAAAAATTCATATCCGCTTGTTCTTTACCTATAAGAATATTAAATTTCATTTCATTTCTTCTGCTCTCTATCGTGCAATTTAATAGCTTCGAGTTTCATTTCATTCCTTTGAAATGTTTGCTTCAGAATTCAGAGAAAATATTTTGCTATATGAAAATAGTTTTATGTATCTGTCCTATATTATTGCATGTTGTGCAAGTTTTTCTACTCTGGGACTTTTTGAACACGCAGATGCGTTAATTTTGTAATAAAATTAGATTTCTGTAATTATATGATTCACTGACTTTAAAAATTCTTCTTACTCATTTTTGAATGATTTTTTAATCACAATTTTCTCTAGGATAGTCACAGGAAACAATAGCAAACTATTGTCGGGTTTTCTTAGAGAATTTTTAAATATAATAAATAATTATTTAGAGATCTTTCCTAATAAAATTTCCCAAATTGTTACTTTATAACCAGCTTTTATTCCCACTTGCCTGAGTAAGAGGGAAACATTGTTTGTTCATGATTACCTGTAGGTGCGGAGATGATTAGGTGGTGCGTTGTCAGCGCCTCTATGCGACAAGAAAGGTGACTGACGCAATCTATATAGGAACACTCTTTGTTACATTAGACAACGACTATTTTTTTCATTAAACGATACAAAAAATTTGTTAAAGCATTACACAAAGCTTTTCTAAGTATTAATGCAATCCGAGGAATTGACGAATTTCTCTACTTTATGGAATAAATAAACGACTGAGATAAAAAGCAGCACCCAACTTTCTGATATCCTCAGAGGAATGTTGGTCCAGCTGCACCCATTTTTTGCGATCTGGAAAACAGCAGAATCACCAACACGATTTTTCAGGTTCAGAATCAGCTTCTAGAAAGATAATCGCTCGCAAATGTAGTACTTTGATATTATTTTGAGTTTTCATCACTATCAAAATACAAATTACTTCTCGTAGTACATGATGAAAAAGCTGAAAACCGCAGATTAAATTATTCTGGTTATGATATTCAATGAGTTTCCAACAACAACAACTAAATACTTTTGGGGTCCATGAAGACGACCCAGATAGCACGTAAATTTGCAGCAAGTTTGATTTTGACTTGATATTACCTTGTCATGGCAAATTTGGCGCGTCAAGCTTGAAGCGAACTTGTGGCTAGTTCGCCGTGACAACTAGCACCACCCTCGCTTACAAAATGGGTTTGCCACAAGTTCGCCGTGACAAATAGCGCCTTCTCCTTGCAATGCAAGCTTGCTGTAAGTTTGCAAAACAAGCTTGATGCAAAACAGCACAAAGAGATAATTATCTTTGTCTCTGTTTTAAAAAAACATCCGATTTTTAATAGCATCTCCTATGTCGTCCTTTTTTTAATTAATTCAATAAATCAATGATAATTTGCAAAAAACTATCTTTTTTATAAAAAAAATTTAAAACATTTTACATCTTTTTATTAAATATAGCACTCGCACTTTAAAGAAAACTATATCACCTTTTTCTGAATGTTGAAATTTTAACGTTTATAAACAAAATTAAACCGAAAAAACAGTCAATGTTTGTTGAAAAATAAACTTATACATTTTGTCCCATTTTAAAGTAATTACTTTTGAACTCTAGTTTCATAATTTATTCTACCAGCCAAACGTATTTGTTAGCGAAAATAACTCTCTCTTTGACTTCAAATCATATTCTCAACTCAAAAAATTAATGAAAACAAGAAAACAGTTTAAAATAAATCGTATACGAATCGAATCGAACGATGTATTAGCGAAATCTATCTTCGATTCTAAGAGTTTAACTGGCCGAGTGGTTAGCACGTCAACTGCGGAACCGGTAGGTCGCGAGTTCTAATCCGGGTTGTGTTCGTACTCTGTTTTTACTATAATTTGCAATGAGTTTGACGCGGCAAGCTTGCTGCAAGTTCGTCCCATGGTGACTTCGAAGCCTGCGTTAAAGTAGTCTGTCCGCCACGAGAACTGTCACCGCCAAATCGTCTAGTTTACGGCGGTCGCTATAGAAACAGGTTATCGTAGGAAGAATCCATTTCTAGTAGGTAGAAGTTCATTCAAATGTGTTCCAACTGGCGCCAAGAATTAAAAAAACTCCACTTCCATTGGATTCCTCCTATTAGAAATGGATCTTACCTAGCATAACTAGTTGCTACAGCGACCGCCGTAAACTAGACAATTTGGTGGCGACAGTGCATCCATGTACACGTTGCTTATCTTTGTAACTGTTCTGTATGCACCAGTGGAGAGGGCACAGAATTAAGTGCTTTGGCCTAGAGTGTAAATCTTAATAAAGCACATTTTGAATTCAAGCAAGATATTTTGGGAAGGATTGCCATAGATGTAACCAACCATTGCTCAACAATCCAACTGAAAAATTGTTCAATAAATTTATAAAGAAAATGTTAACCATATAAAAAATAATTCTAATTGAAGACAATTTACAAGAAATGGAAAATTGTTGATGTGGTTTCAGCTGCATTTTTGCAGTATATTTTTTAATGGCTATTTTTTTTATTTATTTATTTCTTTTTTACACACTAAAAGTGGTCCTCAATGAGTTTCCATGAATTATACATTCTTTTCAATGCAGATTCTGCAATTAACAGTTAATATAAATTCATTTGAGCGAATTTCAAGAATTCAAATCAATAAAACACAAATTTTAGTTTTAAAAATATCAATAAAAATAAATGTTTATTTTTATCAAATCAGAGAATGCAGCTTAGAGTAACTGTAAATGGATATGAAAAAATTAATATTACATCATTTAAAAAAAAAAAAGACACTGGAAACTTCTTTTCGAACTTATGCTAATTTTTATTTCAGAAAATGTAAGAAAATTAGAAAAACATTTTCCTACTTCATTATTCCCAATGACATGCGACTGATATATGTTGACTTAGATATTTGACCAATCTGAAACAAATCCAAAAAGCAATATTAAAACAATTCAAAAAATACAGTCCAACTAACAACTAAGGTAACAAAAGAGACTAGATGCTCCCTTTCATAGTGATAAAATGAGAAGTTGTTCCAAGAACAAAGAAATTTCAACAGAATACAAGCTTAGTCAACTTCGGAGACTATTACTTGATTTCTATAAATGTTCATCATATAACACCGCTGGATTCTTTTATTATAAAAAAGCACTTCAGTATTGAATATTTTCGTTTGTTCCATAAGCATCTCAATTTGAAGCACATGAAGTCCACTGAGAACATACCTCATGACGATGATCAATAGTCAAACATCCAAGCCGACATTCCAGTTTCCAAACTTCAGCACTGTAAGACTAGAAGGATGTTAGACTCACAACAGATTTAATGTGCACTAGGCCTGCATACACAATTAATTTTTGTTCAGACTGGATACCGAATTTGGTTTTCAACCAAATTTGAGGCAGATACTGAATATTTGGTGGACAAATACACATTTTTTAAAAAACATTTCACTGTAGATAAAATATTTGTCAAATTTTCAATGAAAAAATTCAAGATTAATAAAATTGATTTTTTTATTATTTGTATTTTTTAAAAAAATCTTTATATCTTGATACATTTTTGTTAGGGATCCAACGAATATTCGGCCCTTTTGACGAATACTAAGCAGATAGTGGGCCAAATATATTCAGGATGATAATTTTTTTTAAAAATGCGCTTTTAAATATACTGAGCAAAGACTATTGCAAATTATATCTCAGTACATTTATTATCCAAAAATCTTCTAAAATTTACTCAATTTTAAGTTACGTAGTAGATAAATGTATTTAATTTTACATGTCTTTTATCATTGTAAAGCCTGAAATTATGATGCAAGGACACTAATTTTTGGCTTCTTTTGCTGAATACTAAACAGATATTCGACTGAAAAAATTCAGGATAATAATTTTTTTAATATATTTAACAAAGAATATTGCAGAATTATGTTTCAGTAAATTTATTATCAAAAAATTTTCTAGCAATCACTCGATTTTAAGCTGCATAGTACATAAGTGTGTTTAATAATGTAACATGTCATTTATCATTGTAAAGCTTGAAATTATGATGCAAGAGCAATCATTTTTGGCCTCTTTTGCCAAATACTAAACAGATTATTTGACTAAATAAATTCAGAATAATATTTTTTAAATATATATTAAACAAAGAATATATATATTGCAGAGATACATTTCATTACATTTATTATCTTTTTTGATAATCCTCCTCACATTTACTCAATTTTAAGTTGCATGTAACATAAGTATATTTAATAATGTTACATATTATTTATTATTGTAAAGCCTGATTGCAAGAACAATAATTTTTCAGCATTTTCAAGAAGAAGTCTGCTTTTTTTGGTTTCATATATTACCAGCTTCAGAAAATAAAAGCTCCTTTATATACTGTGCTTGCAGGAGCTGAAAGATATTTTCTTGCCAAATTTGCAAGTCTTTGAAATTTTTTGGGCATTTTCCCCCCGCCAATTAAATATAGACACTCCTTCCTACAAAATAAGTTTACTTCAAATAATTTTAACTTATTCACTGAATTTTCTTCTGTGTTTGTCATTGTCATGTTCTCCAATGATTTCTTTTTTATTTCTGTGAAGCAATCCAAAAATGAACAGGATTTCTTATCAGTGATTCTAACATCTGAAGCTGCTTCGTTCACAGCAAATTTGATGTCCAGTTTCTACAAATGAAATTAGCTTTCTTTTAACACTTGTTGTTTCACCATCAAGATTATTGAAAAAAGGTAGTTTGGATCATGGATCTTAGGTTGATGCAATCACATCATTTCGAAATGATGAAAATCGTTTATCTAAATTTTCCATAAGAACATCTTTTACTGTTCCAAAACTAAAAAAAATGTCTCCTAACTTGGAGAGGTATAATTTCAAAGTTTTAATCATTGGTATGGCCACAGAAATTAAGCATTCTGCGGAACTAACTTCTTTTGTTATTTCTTCAAAGGGCTTTAACAAATTTAAGTTTTTCCACAAGCATCCACTTGATTTCCAGTTAAATTATTTATCTGTCCATATTTGACATGTAAAAGGAAACTGAACTTTTTTGTTCGTTCAAACGTTCTAACATATAAAATGTGCTGTTCCACTGTGTTGATAAATCTTGTATCAATTTTTTTTCTCTGGAATGCTAAGTTTCAATTTTTTCTCTCGAATGCTTTCTTAATCTGCATATCTTTAAATCTATCTGTTGCAATGAGATCATTTAGAGTTCTTTGTGAAGATAATGCATCTGTAACTACTAAATGCAACAAATATAGAAAACACCATTCAGACTGCATTATTTGCTATTCTTATAGGCCCCTTCCAATATTACTACCAACATTCCTCAGAAAATGATGAATTTTATTCAAATTCGATTCACTACACACTTCCTTGAGTATGTCATTAACCCTATGAGCCCTATCCCGCCCGTTCAACAGAAGCCGGACTCAAGTGGTTTCGAGTGCCTGGGTGAATTTTTGTAGGAAAAATGTAGTTCCTTTCTTTGTCGACAATTGATCAGGCAACCATAGGTGTCGACCTCCCAGAATTTCTGTAAAGAACATGACGATTCCATTCTCAGACATGACACAGGCTTGGAGCAAAAAAAGCTGAACTTCTTAAATAATCAATCGTGCCAAACATAAATATCGAGAAGTAAAATTAGTATAATTAATCTAACAATAAAATAAATAAATTTATACAGAAAGTGCTTAAGATAATGTAGAATTATTATATAATAAAAATTTAAGGATGATAGAATCCGATGCCGAAAAAGCTGCATTCAGCGTTTCTGCGGAAATGTGTCATGTCTGCATTCTGTTTTTGTGAGAGAAAATTCACTCCAGGTTTTGAGGCAATGGAATTCTCACTCTAGCTGGGTTCAGAGAGTTAATAGCTTCTCCTGTATGAGAGCCAGGAAAATGTTTTGTACTAAGAACAACATCATAATGAATAAAATCATTACTTATCCAATGTCCAGTCACATTTATAAAGCTGTGATTATTCACAGAACTGGTCCAAATGTCTGAAGTAAGAGGAATCTCCTGTGCAGTTACTAGTCGAGATGAAATCCTCTCCTGGCAATCTTCGTACATACTTGGAAACACAAGGCTCTGGAATTAATTTCTGCATATCTTGGTTGTGCTTCTCTCATTCATTTGATAAAACCCAAGTCTTCTACAAAAGAAAAAGGCTGATTATCACAAGCAATCATCTCTCCTATAATTTTATGCAGCTTCATTCCTCTGTGATCATTTATAACCAAGTTTTATTTCTAGAATTCGATTCCAAAGTTTTTCTTTTAATGCCTTGGGTTACAGCTTTCATCTCCAATGAATCATTCTTTGCATTTGAGTTGCTTTTCTTCATTTATTTCATTGTAATACTTGAGATGTTTTTTAAATGATTTATCAATGAAGTTGTTGTAGCTCATTTCTTTATGCTGCCTCTTGTTAATATACAATTATACAGTTTACATTTAGCTGTAGTTTCATCATTTGCTTCAGGCTCAAAAAATCTCCAAACAAAACTTTTCTTGCTAAATAAACTCACTTCCTATTTGCATCGGGACTAAATCTGGCAAAGTAATGGATTGGCACAAGAGGGAACTAATGCTGAAAAAATTATATTACAATAGGAGTGTTTAAATTTATTAGTTCTTGTATTTTTCTCCTTATATATTATTCTTTTTGAGCAGTATTACAGGAAGTTGGTTCTATTTATATTTCAGTTGGTTTTTATTTATATCTCTATAAGGTAAGTGCTCCAGTAGTCGGTCATGTACCAGTAGTGGGCCACTTGAATTTTTAAGTTGAAAAACAAGAAATTTCACCATTCCAATGAGATAAGAGATCTGCCTCTAATAGGCTGAAACCCTTATCAACTAAATACCAAAGGCACAGTCTTCATTTCCTGTTTAGTTAGGAACTAGAAAGTTTGTTGCTGAAGTTGGTCTCTGAGAGAAGCATTTTAAGCCTATTCTTAGTGATTTCCTTAAGAGGCAACTCTTCATTCAACTATTTTTTAGCATGCATTCTATTTGTTTTTAAAATGAATTGTTCTTGATATTAAAAGATTATATACTGAATGTACTGAATACTATCATTAAATTAAATAATATTAATAATTTATGGATAGTGAAGGGTGGCCCACTTTTGGATCAATGTTTTACTAAATGCTCCAGTAGTAGGCCTAGGGGGCTCAGTACTGGAGCACATGCTTTCTCTCTAATAGACTGTTTTATGATGTTTTAAAAAAGGTTATATCTTGTAAAATCTTTTTTATATAATTGGTTCTGCTTTATTTTTATCAGAACCAGTAGTAGGCCACATGGCCCACTTCTGATACACTAATGGCCCACTACTGGAGCATTCTGACCAATTACTTAATAAATATTTTATTGTATTGACCATTGAATTTTCATTTTGGAACAATGTAAAGGAGAGAAAAACATTATTCGGAAGATAACTTAATAGCTGCCATTAAAGAGGTAGAAAAGGGGCATAGCATTCACTCAGTTGCTAAAAAATACTATAAATCTATAAAAAACAAAAAGGATTTTGTAATTGTTGAAAACGATTTATTCAACATAAAATATCAAGATTTAATATCCATAATGCCCTAACCAGAACTTAAAATGAAAGATCGACAATTAACATATACCTTTAATAAAAAATTGGCTGTTAGAGAAAAAATGTAAATAGCATGCGACTAGAATAAGACTTCATCTATATCAAGCCATTTTTATTGTATTTTTTGTAGTGTATAATGTTAATGTATTGTTATTATTACTAGATAACGATTTTATTCTTTTTTCTTTAACACATTTGACAAATCTGGGTGGCCCACTTTTGGTATGCCCACTACTGGTGCATCAAAAATTTGCTATGCCCACTTCTGGTGCATAGGAGTGATCTAATTTTTTTAATTTTGAAAAAATTATACGACAATTATTTTGATATTTCAGGTGATTATTATTTTAGAAAAGAGTTTGAACAACCATAAAAAAATATAGATTAGCAAAATTTCTCTTAAGTTTAGATGATAATTGAGGAAATACCCATATGTGGCCCACAACTGGAGCATTTACCTTATATTATTCTTTTTGAGGATGGTTGAAATAAAAAGCTTTAATTATTTTTTTTTTACAAACAACTCGGAGGGTTATTTTAAGAATTGTCTCATTTTGAATTAAAGGGTGAGTGAACATCATCAGGAACTGATAAATAACTTTTTAAAGAAAAGGAGAAATGTTTTACAGAGTAGTAAGTAGAATTGCAGAAGAATATACTTTAAAAAAAATAACATTTCAACATGAAGAAAAGAAATTTGTTATAACTAAGTGAAAGATAAAAAAAGATAACAAGCAAGTTTTTAATTTTTTTATGTTTTAATAATTTTCTAAAAATAAAAAAATCTTTAAAATATAATCTAAGGTATCTATAGATAAAATTATACTATTAGAATATATTTAGATTTGTGAAAGTCACATTGTCTCATTGTTGGAATTATGGTATATTCAAAATATTACAAAAAAATACATCAAGGTGTTAATATTTTAAAATCAATAAAAAGATCAATTTTATTAATCTTTAATTATTTCATTTAAAATTTGAGGAATTTATCTTTATTTACTACAGCGGAAGCAAAGAGCCGTTTAACACCCAAGGGAGAAAAACTAGGTACTATTTACGACAGCGGATAACCGCTTAACACCTAACAGATCCATTAACCCAGGACATCGGAAGAGAAGAAAAGACGAGGTAACCTACGCCCGTAATCTATCGCGCGCTCTGTTTACTTTTTGGCGATAACCCTTGGCGACCATCCATACGTTCCGAACACTCCCCACAATTATTTGAAGTCAATTTCTATTTGGATAAAGAACTACTAGTTAGGATGGAAAATGGTTAAATGTTGGAAAAAAAGTATAGAAAAATTTCAAAAAAAAAAAAATATCTTTCAGCTTCTCAAGCACAGTATATAAAGCAGCATTTATTTTCTGAAGCTGGTAAAAATATGTGACTAAACAAAATATACTTCCAGAAAATTTTTTTGTTCTTGCATCATTCAGGCTTTACAATGATATGTAACATTAATGAATACACTTTTAAGCACTATGCAACTTAAAAGTGAGTAAATGTTAGATTTAGTTATAATCTATCTTTTTTATTTCATTTGTATGAGTATTGATAAGGTATTTTATTTTTAATTTAACATGTGTATATTGAAAATGTGACATGTGTTTTGATTGTTTGGAAAATTTAACTATATATCTATAATATAAAGCAGAAAATACATGTATCCGTCCGTCTGTCGGTCACAAGAACTCCTCCTAAATGGTGAAACGTAGCGACATGAAATTTGCACACAACATTCTAGAGAACATTTCTAGGTCAACGGTGTTATTTTCATCTTTCAGAGTTAATTAGTTCTTAAAATATTTAATTAACTAACGAAAATTAGCCGCTGTTAAGTCTAATGCTCAGACGTTTTTTGCCAATAACTTCTGAAAAATTTATTACACAACAATTATTTTTGTGCCATTATAAAGAGCAGAAAATTGTCTTTTTAATGATATTAATTCCATTGCGATGAAGTTTTTTCTCTGATTTTTATTGAGGTTTAAAAATGTATTTTTAACGCAATTTCTAACAATGCTTTTTATTCTTATAGAAATAAATTCAAGCCAAATTACTGTTTCGCGCGCGGGCTTTTGCCAGTGTTAAAGTTAATATGATAAAATATTATTTTCTTTGAGCATAAACAACAAAGAAGGCTTTTTACTTCCGGTTTACGGTTGTCGTAGCATTGGCAGCTTTTAATACGGTTACACAGTGATCCAATGACGTTAGTGAATTATTCTCTCGATGCTTTAATTTTCACAAATTTTTAACTGATCCTAATGAGTGTGTGCTATGTCTTAAAGACTGTTTAGTCTGGTTCCTATCGTAGGAAGACGAAAAAGGAATGGGGAAAAAAGATGTTCTAACGGTCTATCTGTCGCAAGAACTCCTCCTAAACGGAGAATAGACTTGACATGAAATTTCCACGTGCCATTATGGGGTCCGTTCTTAGATTAATTCTACTTTTTCAAACTTTAAAAAGTTTCTTCCTAAGATTTTAAATTAAATAACGAAAACTAAGCCAAGTTTCGGCGTTTTATCTCAGTGTTTCGTCAATAATTTCAGAAAAAATATATTGCATGTAGATTATTTACATACCATCTTAAAGAGCAGAAAATTATCTTTTTAATGATTTCAAATTAAATTTTATTCGTTCTTTTTCTTAATTTAATAAACATTTCAAATTTATTTCATACACAATTTGTAACAATGCTTTCTGTTATTGTAATAAAATTCAAACCATTTATCGTTTTATCAAATCCTTCATTCTGGTATTTTTACCATTGTGAAAGTTATGGTAAAAATATTGTTTTCTTTGAATATTAACAGAAAGGCAGTAATTTTATTTAGCTTTTATTTCGTAGCATATATCTGTATCAGTACGTTTTCCCCACAACACAATGATGTTAATTACTCTTTCTGCGGTGCTTCATTTAATATTACAAATTTTATAATGATCATGAGTGTGTAAAATCCTTCAAGATTGTTGATCCCACTTCCTACTGGAGGGAGAGGGCCTAAGGTGAAAAAGAAAGAACAATATGAGGTATTTTTCCGGTCAGTGACAAAAACACTAAAGATGAGAGAATAAGACCGGATAATGGCAAAAAAAAAATCGACCGGAAGCTGTCTCTGCGAAACGGCCGCTGGGATTGAGGGGCGTAGACTTACTTACCTTACTCAACTGTGACTAAAGTAGCTCTATGTGAATTTGACCTATGCTCTATGACCTTTCTCAGTTAAATGAAACTAAATCCAAATCAACTCAATTAAATCGATGGAAAGTACAGCTCAATTAAATCAACAATTGTTAATAATAATTAATTAAGGACAGTTAATTAATCGATTACTCAACTGTGACTAAAGTAGCTCTATGTGACTTTGACCATTCTCTGTTAAATGAATTAATCTGAAATGAATTAATTATTGATCTATTAAAATCCACTTAATATACCGTTCACAACCAATGTGTTCGCGCTCGTCAGTCGCTGTGACGTCATCAAAATTCTTCGTGATTTTCACCAATTTTTCAAACCGACTGTGACTAAACCATAGTTACAAATTCTTAAATTATTTTTGCGATCTTCAATGTCTACCTTTCTCTGTTAAATGAAACTAAAACTCTCTATGTTATTTGGTTGCGGAGCTATAAGCGTTTAACTTTACCGCGGAATTCGACGTAATTCAACAATTCTTGAGCAATATTTCGCGTGAACTTGAGATCGATGAATCAATTGCCAAATGTAATTGGATAGTCTGCATGCGCGCGTTAGTCGCTGTGTCGTCATCAAAATTTTTATTGATTTTCACCAACTTTGAAGCTCGATTGTGACTAAACCGTAATTCCAAATTCTAAAATTATTTTTGCAATCTTCAATGTAAACCTACCTCTGTTAAATGAAACTAAAACTCTCTATGTTATTTGGTTGCGGATCTATAAGCGCTTAAAAATATCACGAAAAGCGTCATAATTTTTTCCTTTCCCGACACATCATTAGACCACTATGAAGAGACGCAAGTCTACGTCAAAATACAAGATATGAAAGAGTTTCTGCTGTTGCCGTAGCAATGATGGGGAGGGGAAAATGGAGTACGAAGAACTACGAGATTCTTGGCAGGTGGTTCAAACTAAGGAGAGAAAAAGAAGGGTGTTTCACTGCTGGTCCAAAAGTTCAGTTGCTTAACGAAAATCAACAAAAGACGCTTCCGCGTGAAACACTTTTAATAAATTGAAAGTGTTATAAGTACTTGAAAATATTTTTTATCCCGAGCTACGCCGGGTATATCAGCTAGTATATATATAAAGTATGATTGAAATCACACTTATTTAGAACAGATATTTTAAAATAACAATAGCAAAAATATTTGTTATTAACACATTAGTATATAATCTTTATTTCATTTGTATGAGTATTGATAAGATATATACAAATACATATAGTTAAATTTTTCAAGCAATCAAAACACGTCACATTTTCAACATATACACATGTTAAACTAAAAATTAAAATAATGTTACCTTATCAATACTCATATAAATGAAATAAAAAAGATAGTTAGATTATATACTAATGTGTTAATACTAGTTAGATTATTACTACTATGAAAAAGACAACCCAGAATTGGAATTCCAACAATCAAATGCCAATTGATCTTGGGAATCAGTTATGTTGCATTAATCCGAATTTGTGGCTTCCACCCTCTGCGAAAGTCTAACAATGAATTTCCAATTCATTGTTTGTTATCATTGATTGCAGTAACCCGTCAAAAAGATTTTTGTGGACGTTGTGACTTTTGCATGAATGACACAGATATTTAGATAATATGTTACAGTTACATTTATCCTCCAATTGTAATGCATTCTCATGCATTATGTATAAAAAATTAAATAATGGTTGCAACACACTAAAAATTCTGTGATAGAATAAACAAGATACAACATACAGATGAATGAGTAAAATATATGATGCACTAGATGACTTGACTACATAAAAAAAAAAGAAGACAAAAACAAATAATGTCAATATGTTTTATTCTTCAACAAAGCATATTACCATAATGCAACAGCCTGACAGGGAAAAAATTAACATAGTACACAATACCTAAGATAATCAATATTTATATTACTATTATGTATTAAACTCTTGTTGCAACTTAGAAAAATTTTTTGCAGCAAAATTTTGAGGAACAACTTTCGCCACTTTACGAGGTTCTTTCACAAATGTTTTAGTGCACATCATTTCAGACCAACTGGTTATAACCATTTCACAACCAGCTTCACTGGTGGCTGACACAACTCCAAGTTCATCCTCTGCTGTGCTCAAGTTATAAGAGTGCATAGTGCCCAAGGATGTAACTTTTGCAAGAATAATATCCCCCGGTCTAAAACACTTGTAAAGTTCCACTTTGTCACGATCTTTTAACCTTACGTCTTCTTTACGGATAATTCCCCTAAAAGGTTCTTGCAGCACGGTGTCTTCAACGCAAAAAATCGCACATTTGGCGAATCGTCGGCGGATATTGGTAACTTTAGCTGTGACTATACTACCTACAGTTGGTACAACGCTTCTTCCAAACCCTTTACTAACTTCAACAACAGTTTCTTTATTATCTTCTTTGAAATCAACAAACCCAGTCAAACTGGAATAAATGAAGTCACCTTGTGTGTAAGTTCCATCACCAGCGGTTATATTTTCATTGGCATGACATAAGCACAGCCCGGGTACTACAAGCGTGTTCGGTTTGATACGATTCATGTCTTAGTAACTTATGCAACGTTATAAAAATAAAAATTATTTGTGATATCTTCTATCGTTCAAAATATGGCAGAAATATTTTATACTTTACAGTCAATCTTATTTTTCAAAATGCAGCAACACAAACACATGTTTTCGAAGGAATACAAACGAGTGGAGTGGAGTGGAGTTGTAAATCAACAACCTATCTTCTTACTTTAAGCACACACATTTTCAAGCAAAGGGTATTAATGATCTACATCGTGAAAACATTTTATTTTTAAAATTAAAAATAGACTGTTGAAATATTACATTCTTATTGAAGTTTAATAACTTCATAATGCAAACTTGCTTTTCAAAATTCTCAATCCATTTCCTTTTATTTGAGTGGCATCAATTAATTTTGTGCCAAGTTTGAAATGAAAATAAACATGAGATAGGAATTCTGTTTTCTTGGAATGATTAGTACGGCATCTAATTGGAAGAAGGGGATAATAGCCTTTGTTGCTTCAAATCCCGTAACACAAATTCAAGTCAAGTAGGAATTCTGAACAGGGGATAATAGCCTTTGTTGCTTCAAATCCCATAACTCTTTTAATTCAAGTTCAAGTAGGAATGCTGTCGTAATTGGTAATAAATTGTTTATGTTATTATTAAAAATTGCATTCCGAATACATCTAAAATGAATATCAAATAAAAATATGCTAATTTTAGGACAGATTTTTAGTGTTTTGTCAAATATTTATACTCAATAGTTACGTATGATATTCTATACGGTTCATACTCAACTTGCCGTTGCTTATTTGACGTATTTTTTGAGTTATTCATTACAGGAAAGGCAGTATTTAAAAGTGATAACCATGAACATTCAATTCTGTGAAGTTTAAATAATTTAGATGAGCAAGTTTTTTTTTCATTATTGGAATTCTGTATGTTCCCCTACCCCATATCAATTGATTTATTTGTGGTATACAAATACAGATATTTGCTTATTTGTTGTGAAATATTTTTGAGGAAACTGTTTTTTATGCAGATTGATATTGAGATATTTGAGCTGTTTCATTCATGCATTCTCAATTCCTTGTTTCAAAACTTTCTTTAACCTGCACTATATCTACATACCTGTAATATAATAGTCCATTAGAATTGTTCTTGGTAGATTGTAAATAGAACTGGTACTCCTCAAATTGCCTTATTAAATGGAGAAAAACTTGTAAAATATTTACAATAACTTCACATGTTTTCTATTTTTAGAACACAGAAAAATAAGTATATTACCTTTCGGAAGTAGTTGTTTCCCAACATATGACTGAAATATTACATTAAAAAAATTCCAAATAAATTTGCATTTAAGGGATAAATTAAAACTATTTAAAATGTCTATGCAAAACATATCGCTAATCATATTTTACAATTCTGTACTTTTAAAGTGCATCATGTCTATTACCATTTCACAGTTGCATTTTATTTTTTAAAAACAAATAGGTATTATGCTTACTGTTCCTTCCAAATAAACCTTGTCAGATCCTGTAGCATTAGAAGTGAAGAGGTATTTGTAGCTTGGTTTTTATTTGACTGTCAACTTATTAGCTTTGTAAACACTAATAAAAAAAATGATAAATTTACTTTAATAAAATTATTTACAGAAGAAAGGAAATACTGAGCTTTCGAAAGATAATAACTTCTTAGTCTGTATATTGAAGCCTTTCTGAAGGATATTTAACATTTTAAATACGGTACAACCCCGGTTAACCGAACTAAAGGAAGGGGGCCTGTTCTGGATCTAAGGATTTTTTTCTGTTAAGTCATGAACATCTATTACTAATTTGTATCGAATTACAGTATGTAATTCTCAAATGTTTTGCATGTAAAATGAATTCAAAACTCTCTTTATAGGCTACACTTTTGTTCTTTATTAAAGTTGGGCCCTGTTGGGCGCAATATTCGCTCCAGCGTGTTCAGGTGTAATGTGTCTGACACATTGCACCTGCACACATTAATTTAGAGAAACTTTTTTCGTTTGTGACCGGCAGAGTTAAATATATTCTTGGCTCAAAAAAAAAGTTGGAAAAATTATTTGCTTCAATAAATTCCAAATTTTTTAAAGGATCAGTAATACAGTGAAACCTCTTCGAACGGCCACCCCTACATAGCGGCCAATTTTTTGTGGCACGGATTTTTCGGCCCATAGACCTAATGTTAAAATAACCCCTAGCAACGGCCACCCAACCCCTCTGAATAGCCGCCGGGTGGGTTCGCCCATCCCATTTAACAAACGCATCGGCTAGAGATTTACTTTTTAAACTGGAAAACGAACTTGAAAATTTTTTTTTTTCCCGAGAAGGGTAAAAACTTAAAATAGTCACAAATTGTATCCTTTTTCCAAAAAATGTAAAAAATTATTAAATAAAGTACTATTTTCTCTTTTGATAAGTCTCAAACTTCATTTTAAATAAGAAATATGTGTCAGACTTGTTTATATTATATATTATAGCAATTATCTTGTAATTGTAACGAAACCCTTCAGAGCGGCCACCCCTCTAAGCGGCCAATTTTTCTCGGAATGGAGCGGTGGTCAGAGAGGTTTCACTGTATCATCATTAATGATTTTGTACATTATTAATTCATTATACACATCATCACAATCAGCATCCCTAGATTTTGAATCGCCTTAAGAAACTTGTAAGGAAATATCAAAATCTGCACAAGATTTTTTTTTAAAGTCATATTTGGGCATATTCCTGAATTCAATTAGCAATTTAATAATGTACTTATTAAATTTATTTAAGGAGTTACATCTTTCTTGAATTGAATTCAAAGCAGAATCCATCATTGTTAAATAAAATTCATCTTTAAATAATAATTTTTAGTCTACACATCAATGCATTCATAATCAAAACAATGAACTTGCTTTCTGTGCCTTTTGAAGGGAAATTCTATGTTAATTTCAAGATTAGTCTGCAACAGTGCGGCGAAGCAATATCGCGCTTCGCCGCACTCAAACGGTTAATATATTTGTTAAAGACTGCCTGAGATCTAGGTGACTTTAGGAAATTGGTAATTTTATTGAGTAGCTTGACGAATTCATTAGGTAATTGCTGACTTGGGATATTCTAGCAGTTTGCAAGCTACATTAATATTTGTAAGGATATCCCATATCAAAATTTAACAAATGAACTTAAAAGTGGACACATTTTCCAGTGAAGGACTTGCTGTAGTCTTAGTTTTTATATCTTTGGAGTAATCTTCTATTAGCATATTTAAATCTTTTATTATCTCTTTTAATTGCAAATTTAGAAGTCTTATTACATTTTGTTTTTGCACATTTAGCAATAACAAAGACTGTTGAAATAAACACTAAACACTTCAAAAACTTCTGATTGCTGTGCTGCCTACTTGAGTTCCATAATTCAATCAAATCCATTGAGATTTGTCTGTTTTTATTTGAAGCAAGTTACTGACATTCGACTGGAAAAATCTATCCCTGCACCAAACCTGCATTTCGTTGAGGGCTGCTGCCTTTGTGCATGCACGACCGGCAGAACTGGGCCTAATTATTATGCATAATATATGGGATTATTAATTTAAAAAGCATTATTGAAATGGTTTTTATGTAGGTTGGTAACACTGAGATATTTTAATTATTTTAAATGAGGAAATACTTTATAAATTAGTACCATTTTATTGTGGAGATTTGTGCTTACAATACTTTGATTAACCTACTTAAATATTTATTTGCTTTTTTTTTTTTATTTCATAACAGAAATATATTGGATCTAGAGCTTGTTTTGTATAAAACATTTTTTTTTTCTTTTATTTTTCAAATTTCCATCAAATTTATTTTCTGCTTATATGAAAGATTAATGTATTAACTTTTGAACTTTGATAGTAGAAAGTTCAGCATAATATCAAAGAGTGCTTCAGTTAAAAAAATTTTGAAATATAAATTAAATTATTATGTGTGCTAAATGTGATTTAATGGGAAATGTTAATTATACTATTTGATAAAATTTGAGCTGATATTTCTCCTTATGACATTTTAGCTGGTATGAAGAAACTAACCGAGGAATGGAAAGTCAAAAAACAAAAAACTGGAAATCGAAGTTTCAGAGAGTTGATTGATTTCAACTTTTTGAATGCAGAAGACAAAGAAAAGACACCTGTAAGGAAAGGAGTTTCCAAGCCTAAAAGTATTTCTAAAACCACAAGTGTTTCAAAGTTGCACAATGCGTCTCAAGATGAGAAAAGCTTTAGTACTACTCTTCGACGCTCTATTAGGTACTTTTGAAAATTTTATATACACTGGAACCTTGATTATCTGAGTTTATTAGGACCATAATTATGTCAGATAATTTAAAATTCAGTTAATAGAGACCAAATTTTGGTGCAGCTTTGATATGCAGCATCACTGGCGATAATTTTGTTTTGGCGACTTTTTTCAGCAGCTTCAATATAGGACCCCATTAGTGATATTTCGTTTTGGCGACTTAATGATACGATATTCGGTTAGGCGTCAAAAAGTCGCCAATACAAGATTATCGCCAGTGATTCCGTATATCAAAGCTGTTCCCAAATTTTAAATTATGATTTATTTTCTTTTGACAAAGATTTCTGAAATTGTTTATTTGAAATTATAATAATAAGTTTGTAAGTCCTACCATGCTTTAACATTTTAACAGACTTGTTTATTAGTAATTAAACTTCTTGCCTGCATTTTTTAAAGCAGTTAAGAAGATTCACCAATTCTTGATGCGAATATACTGATTTTTGTTGTCTCGTTTGCATTTCTCCAAAGATTCTGTACTCAAAACTATATTTTTCCTCTCCCTCAACAACACAAAACATTCCGACACATTTGCAGTGTCATTTTTTTTTTCATGAAAATGCATGGAATTTGCTCACATCAGTATTGAAGTGCTTAAGGATGGAATAGTTTATTGTTGTTGTTTTTTTCCCCCTCTAAATAACTTTTTGAGTTATAAAAAATTGATCACTTAGTGATAATGGCATTTTACATACCTCGAGAAAATCGGCTCCACTGACAACTTTAACACCCTTTTCTGAAAAATTCTTTGACTTTATTTAAAATGAAAATCATAGTTTGATTTTTCTGGTAGTATTCTCGGTTAAAAAAAGTTCTCGGTTGATAAAGACCCAGATAATGGAGGTTCTACTGTAATTAATTTCATTCTAGTTATTGAATTTCTTTGGCTTGTAAGCACTTACTTCACTTGTGAAAAATATGCTATAATTGATATTGATCCAATAATTTTTTTATTTGATTTAGTCTACTTGTATAATGTAAAAGTTTAGAATTCCAAATGTTATGAAAACTGTATTGATGCTATTTGTAGTCAGCAATAGCAATGTAGGTTCTGTGTGCTGTAAACATAATGCAAAGTGTTTTGCTCCTTTTTTTAATATACTAAACTGAGTTGTAGGAAAGGAGCTTTTATCTGATGAAATTGCTAATATAATAGCCCAGATCCTCCAGTAACGCTCTGACGTCACCAACAATACAACTCGCGCCATAGCACTGCGAAATGTTAAAAAAAATGATTTCATTGTTAGAGAACCTAAATTTCAGTAATTTTAAATTTAAAAGAGTAATTGCCGTTCTAATTTAATAGCTCTAAAATAGTGAAATAAAATTTTCTATCGATTGATATAAAATTTATCTCGCTATGATCAATAGTTCCCGAGAAATTTTAAATTATATTAATCCTATATTTCGAATTAATTTCCGTTTTTTAATAGAAAGTAGTAAATTACGTCAGTGGTATATCATGCACGGATATAGTTTGGACGCCAAATTGTATCTGAATGCAATCGTGGCGATGTTGTTTTCTTGCCAAGAATTAAATTAGCCATCAGCGACATGAATCTACCATTTGTTCTCAACTGCCGCCAGTTCCCGTTAATTCCAGCTTACACGATCATCAACAAATCTCAGGGGCAAACTTTCGATCATGTTGGAATTTACCTCGATGAGCCAGTCTTTTCACATAGACAGCTCTATGTTGCACTTTCAAGGTCTAGGATTCCCAATCACGTTAAAATTTACACAAAGACATCTGGAATACAAGGAAAATTATTAAACAACGAAAAATACTTCACACGGAATGTTGTTTACCAAGAGGTTTTTTTGAATAAAGAAATATTTAAATACTATGTAAATAAAAAAAAATATTTCCTGTCATAAAACATATGCTTATTTTATTTGTTTTCAATCAATGTTAAACATTTCTCTCGCATATATATCTATGTAAACACGTCAAATTTGAAGGGAAATCTCTCGAATGAAGAGGCAATTTGCACCCTTCAAACCATGACAGGTGATTTTCTAGTTTATATATATATATATATGTCTCTAAATTTTCCTAAAAATATCTCATAAATTTTTCCTATATATATACAGTAAATTCTCGATTATCCGGCATTCAAGTATTCGGAAAGCTTAACTAACTGGAAAAATTAGAAAATGAGTTTTTCGTGCAACATCTGCTTCATACGGAGGGACGTAGAAGGGAAAAAAAAAGCAATATACAGTACTGCAATGTACACAGACTTGTTTTATGGGGGTCAAAAGTAAAAGTGAGAATAAAAAAAAAATTAAAGGTGCTCACCTTTCTCCTAAAAATGAGACCTAAAAACGAAATTGACAACCAAACAAAAGGTAAAGGGACAGAATCGGTAAAAACAAATCTCACAGGGGGTTACTCCAGATTGGTAAGTCTCTGTCTTTTCCTTTATTTATTTACTCTCTGAATGTTGATTCTGATTAAGTAATATCACATGCAGGATAATTGGAAGTGCGCGTATTGGGCAATAACCCTTGCAATTTTTGAAAAGATAATTAATTAGTTTTGATAGTCAATCTGGGATTTGTTTATGATCACTTAAAAGAGTTTTATTATGCCTGATGAGTAGAATATTTTTCAGTTTCGTCAGCCATTTTTATATGTTTATATTTTTTCAATCTATATATTTACTGTAAAAATTCGGCTACAGATCATACTTTTTTTCCATCATCAATGTTAAATTAAAATCTTCATATGTTTTGTATATACAGTGTTATGGAAGATACAGAAGTATTCTTAAAAATTATATTTAATTCACATTTCAAGATGACAAAAACAAATTATTTGGCCGAAAAAATCCTTAAAAAAAGGCTACAATCTCCCCCCCCCCCATTTTTCCTGTTACACTCAACTATCCGGACTTTTCAGGTATCCAGAAATCGACTTTTCCCGAGCATGCCGGTTAGTTGAGCTTTTATTGTATATATATATTTTTCCACATGCACAAACTTTAAAATACTTTATTATATAGTGCATTTCTTGTTGACTAAGTTAAATACATATTTATTAATCGTGAAACTTTTTACCCACATTTTTTTTTATTTATTTTTCTTCTCCCTTGGTGAAGAAACAAAAGCTAAAATCTCTATTAATAAATTGACTTTACTGTTATTTATGTTACAACTTACTAAATATCTAGTACTATCTTACTAATATCTTTCATTGTTTTGTAGTTTCATCACCTATAATTTCATTGATGAAAAATTTGTATTTGCATTTATTTAAATAGATATGCAATTGAATATGTTGTTTTAATTATCACTGTCTGCTAATTGAATTTTTAAAAAAATTATATCTCTGAATGTCCCTTTTGATAAGAAGAGCATTTTAATCAAAATCATTGATCCTTTTATCATATCTGTAGTCATTTGCTGTTAATTTTTTACTGTATATAATTTCTCTATTTAAAAAATCCTATTCAGCTGTTGTGTGCTCATTCTTCATAATGAAGGATTTGAGAGTGTGCAAGTTCAAATGTCAAAATATGAGGAGCTTTTGTATGAGTGAAAGTAATTAAATTCAGTGTAAATTGGCTTCCTTGTGTTGCTTGTTTTAATACTAAGTCAATTCTTATTTTCCTCTTTTCCCTTTTTTTTATTAAAGCAGATAGTGTTTTGCTTTATTTTATATTCCTTCTTCTATATCCATATAAGTAACTGTCTCTCTTAAATGGGAACCTTTTGTCAAGCATTCTTTAATGTTTTGTATGTATTGGATTTTGTATTATTTGGTTTTTATGAAATGTATATGTTACGGTACTGTGATTAATCGGTTATAAATAATATCCCGCCAATGTGATAAATCATTTTTCACTTTTACTGCTAATTATTCATAATAACCGGTCAATGTGATAAATTGGTTTATCGCTGTAACCGGTTATTATTCGTAACAACCAGGTAATTCGTAACAACCAGGCAGGTTGCATATATATTGGGTTTCTGTTATATGTGAGTAATCTGGTCCCTTTAAAAAAGCGTAATTTCTCATTTGATGAAATTGAAAATAAATATAGAATAAGATAAATCTAAGTAATGTTAAATCAAGAGTAATTTGATTTGATTTATTTTTCACTTAACTTGTTAACTGTCAACTATAAATATAGTTAATATACAAGGCCAAATATTTGTATAATCCTACAGATTTTGTGGTAGTGCTTGCCATGCTGCAACTACCAGAGTGCTACTGTTATCTTGCCGAAGTATAGTATTCATATGTTAGAATACAAAGGCTAATGTTATTATCAGGGATGAGATTCTTCCGCTTTTTTGCTGATTTCGGCTTTTTTGTTATTTTGGAGAAATTTCCGCTTTTTTTTTTTTTTCTCTCAAAATTCCGTTCCCCCCACCCCCGATCCCTTTTTTTTTCCGCCGCAAAAATTTACTTTTTCTTCCGAAAATTCCACTTTTACACAAGGAAAAGAAACCTTTCTATCCTCCGTTTTTGAAAGAAAATTATGGGAAAATATGCTCGACCATGCAGCTTGACTCCACCGGCTAGGAAACTAGCTGATTCATCTTCTATTGACGAATCAACATTATATCGGCAAGCTCTACAAGGATGAACATTCCAACATATTCTGTGCCATTCGAAGAATTAAGTACCACCTTTTTGCAGAAAACAAAACCTCTGTGGCATATTTTGCAAAAAAAAACAAAGGATTTTTTTTTGCATGAACATGTTGAAAAAAATTGGTTGAAAACTTAAGGACATCTTGTAGGGCATACCAAGATGAAGAAATAATAAACAATAATAAAATGGAATAAAAACAAATAAATAAACTACATAAAAAAAAGAGAAACTCCTGTCAAAAGAGGTATTCAGTTTTGTGCCCAATAAACTGTAAAATCGCTGTCATGGCTTCAAGGCACAGGGACATAGGGCGGTGTTCTGTCCAAAGAGGTAGCTAAAAAGCTGTGTGCAAATGCAGCAAAAAAGCAGAGAATAAGACATAAAAAAAATCTTCTCAAAATAAAAAATAAAACCGATGATTTACCTAGGCATTCTAGAAATAATGTAGTCCCGACAACTATACCAGTAATTAAACAAAGAGATATTAAGGAAGACTGTGCAAAAACTTTAGCCTCTACTGAAAATAAACTTGCAGAGGGTATAAACACATTCTTTATTGAAGAAAAATCTGTTAAAGATAGGAACCCTCCAAAACAAGGGGTGAAGCGTGTTAACCCTTTATCTACTGATGGATTCTTAAAAGTACCGCTTTAATCACGTTTATTTCTACGCAATATCGCCATTTATCCTCACAGTATTCACAAGAACTCGGGGAATGGAATTCCAATAACAAGCAGTAAATGGCAGCTGACGGCGGAAATTAAATTTTTTAATTACCCATTAGATTAATTAGGTAATATTAATTAATTAAAAAAAGTGTTTTCCTCATTCCCAGTGTTCTTCTACATCAAAACTTATCTAATGAATAAAAAACAAAAATAAAAAGTCGCTAGTAAGTCAATGTAGTAAATAAAGGGTTAATGGAGATCTGTTACCATCAAAAGCCACACAAATAAAAAAAACGAAAGAAAACCATTTCTTTAACAATTAAGGAAATGTTTCAAATAACAATAATGCTAAATGGATCTGTCATTATAACTGTACAATTTCTCGACCCCTCTCAGTTTATAAGGTGCAAAATCATTGTGCTGTTACTTTTGAAAAAAAGTATAAAAATAAAAGAAATAAAACAGAATTCAGTATATGATACATTATTATAATTTATAAAGAGCTTACTTGACACAAAAGCACTAAGTGTGTAAAGAGCACTTTACACAATTGTACAAAGTAAAAAGAAATTATTTGTTCTTATTTTTATTTATTTTTTAGCCAACTTTTATCAAAAGGCTATTAAATATAATTTTTCTCAGACTTCTGTTGGGTGAATGTTGCATCTCAGTGATGCACAGGTGGTAAATATGTTTCAATGTCTAATTTTGTATTTGAAGATGCCCCTGATGATGTGTTAAACTTGTTTGTTAACTTTTGATGCGAATGATTTAATAATAATTTAATATTCTTTTTCTTATTTATACATACTGAATTATAAATAATTAAGTTATTAATTATTATAGTGTAATATTTTCATCATGTTGCATTTCTGATGTTTTACTTCTTAAAAACGTCTTTCGCGTATAAATTATGGTACAAATTTTTTGCTCCCGTATGATTTCAGTCTTTTTGCTTTTTTGCCAATCTCATCCCTGTATTATACTTTGACAGATACTTACCCTAGGCCTCGGTGGCCTAGTGGTAAGGTTTCGACTTTGAGCCAGAGGGCTCCAGGTTCAAAATCTGATTCCACTGAAAATCTGCCGTCTTTGTGGGCCTGGTGCATGCTAAATCTGATATGAGTCAAACATCCTGCATCTGGTGGGGTGCTATACAACCCACGCCGACCCAGCCTACCCTACTGGGTTTAAGGCATTAAAGAGTCGGAGGGGAAGAGAACTGACCAGCAGCAGCAGGAGGACGCCAGTCCCACTCGCATTTATTAATAGGTTTTCCTCATATATACATAATGCACCCCACAACATGGGTGGAAATTAAATAGATATTAACATATATAGAAGTTTCACATTACAAGGGCTCACCCAGCCAAGGAGACAGTGCAAATAACAGCATATGGATTAAAAGTTATTTACTGATAAAAATTTGCCATTGCCGGGGAGAAACAAACAATACATTCCCAGTTTTAATTATCAATGGCATTCCACCCATAAGTTACAATGTATGAGATGCAGCGCAAATACAAAAAAAGTCAACCCAAAACCACACTCAAAACAGACACAGACAAATTAAAACGAACACACAAACAAACTCTACACACAAAAGGAATTATTAAAACCATTATAAAAATCCCAACAGCTCAAATTTAGTTTCAAATGTTTAAAATCTCAGAATGACAAGGCCATGAAATCGAACAAGGCCAAACAAGCTCTCCCCAAAATGACCAAATCAAAGCATGCTATTAAAATGAACATAATTAAAATCAATTATATATCCAATGTATATTCAATTAAACATAAAATCCTACAAATTATGTCATTAAAAATATAAAAAATTTAAAAAGGGGTAGACCAGCTACACCCTACTCAAGCGATCACAAATCGCTCTAAAAGAATTCACAAGTTTTTTGTGATTAAATGCAGTTGACATTACATTTTTAAGCCACAAACTCTTGGCTTCACAAGAGGGCTTCTTGTGAAGCCAAGCCAGCCAGCCTTCATCTGGTGGGGTGCAGAAGTTGGGAGAGAGAGATTTCAGCTCAGGTGTCATCCCCATCATTTGACCATAGTTCAAAATTATGAAGTCTGTCCCAAAATAAGCCCTTGAGTTGCCTCAAAATGGGAAGTTAATATAATTCAACTAAACTTGACCTCCCTTTCCCCTTTAAATGTAACATATCTTCATTATTTTATATAATCTTGATATTTTAGCTACTTCTTTGATCGCTTACCTTTCTAGATTTTACTTTCTACAGTGTAAACTGTCTATGTACCAATGATGAAACTTTTTTTTTTGTGCTTTTATCTTTTATTTCTTTCAATTTCCTCCTCTTGATATACCATCCATAAAGAAATAGAAGTTAGGATCTGTATTGAATGGGTTGATTTTGTTAAAATTTCACTTAGGATTTCTGCATATCTAGCTGTATTTCATTGGTATGCAGTTTCACCACCTATAATTTCATTGATGAGAAATGAGTGTCAGTATTTATTAGTGTGCATATTTTTGGGATAATTTTTTCTGATATGAATCTTTTTTTTATTTTTATTGTAGACTGCATCATAAAGCTATTGAGAACAGGAAGGTGAAACCAGATGTATCTGTTCAGGTACTGAAAGAGTAACTAATTTTTTCTTAAATTAGATTTCCTGTGGTTTGATATTTCATTATACTTTGTTAATGTTATTTTATCTTCTTTCTTAGTAAAATATACTATTTGTTTCTTTTTTAATTTAATTAAATTGTCTTGTTTTCAGAGATTTCAGATTAAATACATTTAAAATCTGCTATCTTTTTTTAAATGCTGTTTTTCTTTATTTATTGCAGATTTAATGTAATATGCATTTTATATTTGAATTTTTCAAAACTTTCTGTATGCTACTATTGATGTTAGGTAGATTTTAAAGTAATTTTTCTAATTACTTACCTTTACAAAGGTTATATCACGCATTTATAGTTCAAAAGCGCAATACATCTAGAGTGAAACATCTCTTTAGTGGCCACTCTACATTCCAAGGAAAAATGGTGATGAAAAAATACCTTCTAAAAGGGTTTTATGTTTAGAAGTACAAAATACATATTTAAACAAGTTCTAATTAATTGTTTCCAATTTTGTAAATTTTAAGAATCCCTAATTACCTAATAAAATTACCTATTTAATTTAATTACCTAATAAAAAAAGTACTTGATTAGAAAACTTCTATTAAAAAAATGCAATTTGTATTTGCTTGGATCTTTCAGCTTTTTCAGTGGCAATTTTTTTCATTTTTTTTTTTTAGAAAAATAAATCCCTAATCGTTTCTTCAGTAGCTACTGAGAAATGAGCAATAATATTATCCAATTTTTCTAAACTCTGTTGAGTTGATAGTTTCATTTGCTGATGGCCGGAACCCATATCAGCGGCTTCTTTACCAGACCGCAAATTAGTACCTGAAAGGTACTGATGAACTCTTGAATACCCAACCCAACAGAGACCATAGTTTGTTTTTCTCTTCACACTGGGAAAGGAATAATTAATTTCAATCTGATTTCTGGTGGGGTTTTTGAGTGTACGAATTTTTGTTCTTTCTTTCCTTCCTTTTTTCTTGATAAAAAGTCCAAGATCAAAGAGACAAAAAGAATGCATTTCATTGAATATGAAGGAGCAACCAACCTGGCCACTCGGATAGGTTTGAGTAGCCATTCCTAGAGGTTATTTTAACATTATGTCTGGGGGTCAAAAATTCCATCTAACAAAAGTGGCTGTTGAGAGGGGTGATTGCTATGCAGTAGTGACCACTTAGAGAAGTTTTGCTTTTTCTTATTTGATAAATACTGATGTTTACAAATCAGATTTGACCGAATTTTTTTTTCTTCTTTCTATCCCATGGTCATTTCTGTAAGGAGTCATAACCGATTAGAGAACAAATTCTTTTGCTCTTTTGAGAAAATAAGCAAACACTTTACACAAAAATGGAGGACTTTTAGCTGATCTAGAAAAGGAAGATCTTGTAACAATCATTACACTGCCAAAAATATGAAGTGGCATCGTAAAAACCTTCAAAAAAAAGTCCCATCTTTGTTTCGTAAATTGAGTAAACCAGTTACCTCCACTTATCTAGCTCGTAAATCTTACTAGTATAAGACAGAATCATTTTATGAAATGTGTAAATGATATTGGTTAAGATCTCATTAAGATAACAAGCTTTTATTTATTCTGGTCAAATGATGTAAGTTTTGAATAGATATTTATATGCTTCTATAACTATCTGCAGTTGTGCTGCCTATAATTTTCTGCTAAATTATGGGCAGCAAAACTGCAGATGTGGCTAAAAACATAACTAGATATAACAGAAAACCATACTTGCTGACTGAAAATACCCTATGTTTAATGTATTCATTTTTTAAAAAATATTTCTGCCAGTTTAAATTCTGTATATAACTTTATTTCTATCACATTCTATCTTGTTTACACCATAACAAAACTTTTTAAATTTTAGGATTGAAATCTTTATCACTGAATATTTTTTTTTAAAGGAAGATCAAAATTCTTTTGGTCATGCCAGTGAAATAACCACAGTGGACGAAAATTGTGCTAATGAAGCAACAGAAACCATGAGTAAGAAATTTATCAAATAAGTAATATCTGTCCATCATGAATGCTTAACTTGGGAGCTTCAAATTGATTTTGATGTATATTCTTCACATTTTCCTTTTTTAAAATTGAATAACTGAAATTTGAAAACATTAAATTGTTTCTAACTTGTAAATTAATTCTAAGGTTGGAAGGAGAAGAAAGTCGATTTAATATAGTTCAGAATTAATAGTGTTCCGAAATAAATCTTATGTCTAGTTGAAATTAATATGAGTTTTCTTTTTTTTTTATTTTTTTTTTTTTTTTTAAATCTCTGAAACTGTCTGTCATTTTGTCATGAGAAATCAGTTTCAATATTTTCTGGATATACAAGACAATTTTTTAGAAATATTTAACTGTTTTTATTATTATTATTATTATTATTTCACTTGAAATCATAAGTCGTAGTGAATATTTAAAAAAAGTCCCGCTTTCTTTCTACAGTTTTTCTGTTTCTCAGATTGAAGAAAAGCAGTCATAAACTGTTTTTGAAAAAATGCATTTTTATGCAAAGGGTGATATAACAAAAGAAGTTTTTAAAAAGACAAACATTAACTTTTCTAAGATTAAATAAGTTATTAAAGGTAGCATGTATATTTTTTAAAGAGAACAAAAATGATTTAAATTTTTCTGAGTACTCAGCCTTAACATCAGTTTAGCTAATTCATCTCTAAAGGGTTATGGGGAAAAAGTTATTAAACAAAATATTCACATCTTGGCCAAAAAGTGTTAAGAGTAAATGTCAATTTTGCTGTTTCAATCTTATGTACACCATATTCTAAATTTGTTGAGGATAATCTTGCATTTGAACTGAATGAAACGATGTTTGAGGTATTTTTAACTGAACAATGACATTTCTTTATGTCTGAAACTGATAAATATTTCTGTATTACACGATTTAAAACAAGAGATTTTACTACACATTTTCTTTGGTATGATTAAAATTAATCTCAATTTTCATGAAACATTTACAGTGACAAATCTGACTCTTGTGTTATATTACAAAATCTTCGATATTGAAAGATAAGAAAATTGAATTAACACTCTGAAACACCTCGGGTATCTAAAATTAGAAAGACAGTAGCTGTAATTTTGACTTCAAATGAATTTGAAACACTCATATTTCCTTTCTTTTTCCTTTGATTTTTTATTCATTCATTGGCGTTTCCTGATTATTCATAAAGAATATGTAATAAAACAAAAATTATTTCTTTTCGCTCGTTATTATCAACACTATAAATGTTTATACCTAGAAAGACTTGACTGCAGTCATTTTGACCGCTAAAGAAACATCACATTCTATGATGTTATTTTACTCTATTTTTTGTTTTGTCTACTATGTTATTTTTTCTACTCTTTCAATGTATTTTTTTGTGACAATGATTTGATGAGAAGGAGTATAAATCTGGGAGGATGAAAATTGCAATCTCAGCAATTCTTTTTGAGCTCGGAGCTTCTGCTTTATTGAAATTGCAGATATTCATTTCTTTGGATGTTCTTTGCCTGTTCGGTCATATATTTTATCTCACAATGTCACAAAGAACCGTTTGTAAAAGAATGCTGTCGGAAAAAGAAATTTTACAAAAGTAGCATAATTTATCTGAAACCGATTCTTCTGATAAAAAATCTGATTTATCACAAGATGCATATATTCCTGGCAAAGAAGGTGAACCAATTTCTTCGGACGAATATTTTACAGAAATTGCACAGAACGATTTCTCCTCTGAATTTGAAAATGAAGAAAATTCATCTATAAACATCGATTCACAACACACAAGAAGTGCTTGAACTGTATTCAAGCGAAGTCTCAAGCACGAAAATATTGCTCTGACAGAATACCAAAGAAAGAAAAACAAAAATGTCCTACTGTTATGCACACTTCATCCTACATTTGAAGTTGAATGCAATGAAAAGAAAACTCCTGAGATTATTACATTTTATAACTCGACTAAATACTGCACTGATGTAGTTGATCAGATAGCAAGAAAGTATTCAACTAAAATCTGCTTCCCGACAATGGCCGGTACAAATTTTTTTCAATATCCTTGATGTAGCTGCTATCATTGCATGGGTAATTTACAAGGAAGTTGTTGGTGCAAAAAACAAGCGCCGTGATTATATTTTGAATTTAGCTGATGAGCTGTGAAACAATTATATTCGCTCTAAGACGTCTACACTTTCCGATTTCACTCCAAGTACAGATATGGACCCGCTGCATCAAGCAGGAAGTATAAGCAATGTCAAATCAATAGATACCATAATAAAACTATGTATATTTGTTGTGATTCCAAAAAAGTCAGTTTGTGGCTCTTGTACAAGCAAAATGATAAAGCTGAGTGTTTATAGAAACTGTAAGAAACAGTAATGTAAGTAATTCAACTTGCGATATTTATATTTTTAAATGTGTGCATTTTTAAAATTGTTATCTTATGAGATATAGATTTAAAATCTTTTGTGTAATTGGAAGAAATTTCCTATATATGATGTGCTTCATTTTGCATTCATTTCATTTTATTAATAATTGATTACATATATATTTCATTTTCTCGAAAGAATATTGTAAAACAAAGAAAGCGATGAACAGGAAATTAATGTGAAGAAAATATAAAATTTAATAACAAAATGTATTCAAAAACTTGTTTATTGAAAAAATCGTGAAGGTAGTGTTATTTTTGGTTATTAAAAGATAGCGGTCAAAGTGATCGCTCCTAGTCTTTCTAGGTATAAGGAAAACGCCGTCTTCCTAGTGTTAAGATTATGATGTGTATTGAAAAAAATAAATACCTAACACAGAACATGTCATCTAGTCGGAAGGTATAAAAAAATTAATACCCAATAGGTTAAAGTATGAGGCTTTGCAAAGTTATAGTTATTTGTTTTTCAAAAATCTGAAATCATTTTATTCAGATATATATTTGATAATCATATATTGTTCAACTGGAGTATATATATTTTTTTTCTTTCTTACCTATACAATATGTCATTTGTTAAAAGTTTTATGATAAATTATTTATGAACAGTAATGCTCACTCAAGTTTTGAAAATATATATTTTATAGCCGACTGTTAAATGTATGCCTATCAATAGTTTAGCAAGCGTAAGTGACACTTGGGGTAAAATACTATTTTGACTCCCCAATATTTTGCTTTAATATCTGAAATGAACACATTGACGTTTCTTCTTTCTAACCCCTAAGATTAGCATCTGAAGCATTTATATCCAAGTTACTTCATTTTAATGTTCTGTACTATTGCTCGCAAATATTTATAAACTATCATGTCAATGATTTAGCAGATTTTTATATTCTCTGTTTATGGAATTGGGTTCCCTTTAATATTTATTTTTCACTGCAGAAAATGCATGCAGTTTATCTCAGTGGGGCTTGCCATTGCCCATTGTGGAAGCTTACAGATCTCGGAATATTAGCAAAATGTTCCAGTGGCAGTATGAATGCCTGTGCATGAAGGATGTTCTGGATGGAAGAAATTTAGTTTTCTCTGCCCCTACTAGTGCTGGAAAAACTTTGGTTGCCGAAATACTGATGTTAAAGAAAGTGACTGAAACTGGAAAAAAGGCTATCATGATACTACCTTTTGTCTCTGTTGTCCGAGAGAAAGTGCATTATTTTCAGGTTTGTTCATTAAAAACTTTGTTCCATAAATCAAAGTTGTTGAGGTCCTAATATTATAGAAATGATACGATAGATTATGCATTGTAAAAATGAGAAGTACTAAAAGGCAGTGGTTTCATTAAGTTTTGGCCTAATAAATAGTAGGTTGCTTATTTTCTTATGAGAATGTTAATTTGATGAAAACAGCTACTTTATGCTCTGTGAAATGTTGTGATAATTAAGCCAGTTGCAGTTACTTTTATTTGTACCTTTGTTGCTAGAAATCCCATTTAACACATATCAATCAATCAATACTTTTATGCACACAACATTTAAATGGTAAAGCTGTCAAATTTAAATGATGCACCCAAAGATTTTTGTAAAATAGTGAGTAAAGAAAAAGTTAGAAATGTCGAGATTCTGAGTAAGTTATCAGAGGCGGGGGGGCCGCGCCCCACTGACCCAAACCTCATGCTTTTGTTGTACATAAACTTATAAAAATCTTTCAAATGATAGGATGTCTAATTGAATTGATCAATAAAATATAATAAATAAAATACATTTATGCATTAATAATTCTAACAAATGTATGTATTTCATATTAAATAATTTACAAAATTAAAGAAATTTATTGATGCATAAATTTTAGTATAGCCCACAGGAAGTTTTAAAAAAAAAGTATCTTTAAGAGCGAATTGAATAAAGTATATTCTGAATTTATTTTAGTGGTTTAAAATGAGCATAATTAAATCTGAGTCAAATGCATCTTTCTAGTGTTGTGCAATTTGGAGATGGAGTGACAGCTGAGGCATTATCATTGAGATCTGATCAAAATTCAAAATTATGAGGTCTGTCCTTAAATAGCACTCATTTAGCTTCGAAATAGAGCATTAGTTAACTGGACTAAATTTTACTGATTTTTGTCCATTATTTTTTTTTATCCAATTTTAATTCATTTGTTCCCTCTTATTGTTGTTGTTCTAACATCAAGTAATAATAAACTTGTATTATCATTTTTAATTTTTCTGTATTTTCAAGGTAATTACATTGAAAATTAAAACTGTACATTTTATTTACTGCAGGAAATGTTTCAAAATGCTGGCATTGTTGTTGATGGTTATATGGGAGCTCACAACCCTCCTGGGGGATTTAAAGCTGTAGATATTGCTATTTGTACCATAGAGAAAGCAAACAATCTTATCAACAGATTAATGGAAGAGAAGAGATTAAACGAGTTAGGTATAGTACAGGTTATCAGTCTTTCAGTCCCCCAGAAATTTTGTTATGCATTATTCATTCCTTGTACTTACTTTTTGAAATCATTTGCTTATTTCATTAAATGATTTTGCTAATAGATCTGTTAGATATTATTATATTATGACTGAGATGTGTACAAAAAAAAAAAATTATTTTAGTAATCAGGTATTTGAAAAAAAAAATAAATTATAACCGATTTGCCTTTCCTTGATGTCCTTGTAAACATTAAATGGCAGTCAAATGACAAACGAAATATATTGATTGCTTTTATATCTTCAGTATAATTATTGATCAGAAATGTACTATTTCATAATATAGGTTTCATAATTTCTTTTCATTGTTGTAAAGTTTTATTTCTGTAGTATGTGAATATAAGATAATACGGGGTGGTTCAAAAGTTGTACAACTCGAACGTCTAAAGATTCCTGAATGGATATTAATGTCAAATCATTTCACTTGATGGTATCACTATAGTGTCGACAAGTAATATATCTCTTAAAATTTCAATTGCAATATTGTTGTTAGCTTCTAAAACCTTTTGTTTGGTGTCGTATGAAGATTTTTCTGTAAGCAGTGGGACTTTTTTAATAATTGAATATTGTTTCAAAATGTATTCTTTGCGTAAAGTTATGGAAGCATTTAAAGAGACTTTCCCAAATGGTTGTGAACCTAAAAAAAACAGCAATTTTCTGGTTGGTGCCTAATTTCAAGGAATTGAAAGCAATCTCTGTAAAAAACAAAGGTGGCTGCATGTCTGTACTGAATCTGGACAAATTGGATGAAGTCAAGAATAATATGTTGCAGTCAAATCTTGCTTGACAAAGAATACGAGAAAACTTTGTAATAAAATTTATCATTTCGACAAAAATCACTGAAAAAGTTGAATCTTCATCCTTATCATGTTTATGTTGTTCTAGAACTAAAAACAGCAGATCAAAGGCAATTTGTTTGTTAGGGCTGCAGTCTCCCCCCCTCAAAAAAAAATTATTTTTGAGGATTGTATTTTCGTTTTTATTCTAATTGGCTTACTTTTCCACCTTGAGAGTTCATTGATGAACGAAAATGGCAAAAAAAGGTTTAAAAAATGTAAAAGGGAGATGGAAAATCAATCAAGAATTAAGAGAGACAGACCAGAGCTATATAGAGTTTTGCTCCTCCTAAGGATCAAAAATCACGCACTGAGCACTGCCGAGTGCTCATTTGGAAGAAAAAAAGCAACCCTTCTCCCTTTGAATTTAGAGGCCTTCGAACTGCGATTTTTACAGCTCTCATTTCGCACGAGACTCATTCACCTTTGGTTTCCTCGTTTAGCTTTTCTTCGCCTTCTCTCAATAGTCAGTCATTAAATAGTTTTGTAAATCAAATTCTGGAGGAGTTGTTATTTTTTGCTCCTTTATGTTTTTTGGGGTGCTGATTACAAATCTGTGGTTTACCACCAAAAATGCTTGTTGGAATTTTAGTTGTAGCCAAAAAACACGAAAATAAAAATCCCAGTTTTTGCTTATAACTTTTTAAAAAAAATTTGCTTAAACTATCAATTTTTAGTATATCAGCATAGAATCTCCTACAACTTAGGTCTATACAACTTTTACAGCACTGCTTGTTTCTGCGCTGACAAGTCGCCACTGCACCTGATCGGCTTAACCAGTAGTATACTGTAAATGGACCAATTTTATTGCCACCAATACAGTAAAAAAATTTGATTTTATGTTTTTTATAGATAAAGTTTGTTTAAATCTAAACAAATATGTCATTAACCAGAATGCAGAAATATGAAGCATGGAAAATCTGCATGTGTTTTACAAGAGGCCTCTACATTCATCAAAAATTTGTGCTTTCACCGTCTTACAATGAAAAATAATGATCACACTTTTTTAGCAAGCAGTGGGTGGGACTGTGTATCCAGACATCTAACAATTTATTGCATTATTTAAAGAAAAAAGGCCCTTTTATTGGTTTCAGCAGGATGGAACAACCTGCTATATCTTTTATGAAACAATGTCATTTCTAGCTGACTTTTTTTTACTGGCCACTTCATTTTAAAAGGTCTTTGGCCTCCACAATCTCCTGATGTGCTATGCCTGGATATCTTTCTATATCTATAACCTAAATGCACATTTATCTATAAAATCCACACTCATTCAATGAATTCGGAGCCAACTCTGAAAATGGGATTTTAAAAAAATGAATATTTATTATTACAAGTAGCATCAAGTTTAGTAAAACACATGTGTGCATCTATTTGAGGAAAAGGGTCACATTTTGAATAATGTATAGTACAGTGAAAGCTTAACTAACCGGCATGCTTGAGAAACGCCAATTTTCAGGTACCTGAAAAGTCCGGATAGTTGAGTGTGATGGGAAGAAAAGGGGGGGATAGCCCTTTTTTTAGATTTTTTCAGCGAAATAATTTGTTTTTGTCATTTCGAAATGTGCATTAAATATAATTTTTAAAAATACTTCTGTATTTTCCATAACATTGTATTTACAAAACATATTGTGAAGATTTTAATTTAACATTGATGATAAAAATAAAAAGTATGATCTGTAGCCGAATTTTTATATAGATTGTAAAAATATAAACATATAAAAATGGCCGACGAAACTGAAAAATATTCTACTCGGCAAGAATAATAAAACTCTTTTAAGTGATCAGAAACAAATCCCAGATTGAATATCAAAACTATTTATCTTTTTGAAAAATCGCAAGGATTATTGCGCAATACACGTGCCTCCAATTCTCCCGCACATGATATTACGTAATCGGAATCAACGTCTGCCGGTATTCGGAGAGCAAATAAATAAAGGAAAAGAAAGAGACTTTCCAATCTGGAGTAACCCTCCCCTCCAAGAGCTTCCTTTACCTTTTTTTTGGTTGTCGATTTCGTTTTTAGGTCTCGTTTTTCAGCGAAAGTTGAAGACCTTTTATTTTTTTGGTTCTCTCTATTGCTTTTGAGCCCCCCCCCCCACCCCATAAAACATGTCTGTGTATGTCATAGTACTGTATATTGCTTTTTTTTCCCCTTCTCCCCTCTGTGCAGAGCGGACATTGCATTCCAGAAATAAATTGTCTACGTGAATGGAACAGCGCGGGCACGCACGTACTAAATTTTGGGACGCGGATGTAAAATTTTTAGAAAAACTCATTTTCTAATTTTTCCGGTTAGTTGAGCTTTTCCGGATACTTGAATGCCGGAAAATCGAGAATTTACCGTACCAGCAATCAAAGTTTCGCTCTTTCTGCTTCTTAAAATAATTCCTCTTTTAATTTAGTTCATGCTTGTAGTTTCATTAATTTTAGTATTTTTCTAATAAAATATTTTTGCTCTGGTTGTGCACCTTTTTTGGCCACCCTGCATCAAAGAAAAATGAACTAGATTTGAGTTATTTATGATTTAACATCAAGATGTTCTTTTACAAGTATTGCCATTGAATAAATTACTTATCTGCACGTTAAATCTCCTATAGATTTTTCTAAATGTTTATTCATTTCATTATTCAACTAAAAAAAACTGATTTTTTTTTTATAGTAAAGATCACATTCCTTTTTGTTTTAGGTATTCTTGTAGTTGATGAACTTCACATGTTAGGTGACCACAGCAGAGGCTATCTTTTAGAACTATTGCTCACTAAATTACTTTATAATTGTAAACGGTAAATAGTTTTAAAATATTTTATGTTAGGGGCCATTCAAATATTACGTAAGCATGTTTTTGGCAATTTTTGCCCCCCTCCCCCCCTTGTCAGCAAAAATAAGCAAATCGCAAACCCCCTCCCTCCCCTTAGGTGCTTACGTAATATTTGAACGGACCCTTATTTAGATTTTTCTTTTGTTTATTTATGTTTGCTAATTTTATTTCTTTTTTTATGAATATTTCATACTATTTTTATTTATCGCACTTCTAATTTTCAGAAATAACATTGAAGTACAGATTGTTGGCATGAGTGCAACATTACCCAACTTAAAAGTCCTGTCAGCTTGGCTTGATTCAGAATTGTACTGCACAGACTTTAGACCTGTTCCTCTTCTTGAAACCTTTAAAATCGGTGCTATTGTGTATGATGCTAGGACAAAAGAACCCTTTCGAGACCTTAGGAAGAATACTGTGACTTTTTCAGATGATGTGGACCACATCACGTGTCTCAGCATTGAAACCATAACTGCTGGGCATGGTGTGTTAATATTTTGTCCTTCTAAAAATTGGTGTGAAAACCTTGCCACTACAATTGCTAAGGAGATCTATACAGTTGGAAGGCCTAATGCTGTATCAAATGGTATTCTGAAGAACTGTTTTTCAGTAAAACTTTTAAGTAATTTTTTAATATTTAAGTGTTTTTAAATCATATTCTAGGTTTATTTATGAAAAATTTCACTTTTTAAACTGGAACTGTTTTATACATTAAATATAGAAATGAAAATTATATTCTTTGTATGCAAAAAAATTAATTTTTTGAGTTGCTTGCATTTTTGATTAACATATTAAACATGTGAAACTGCTACAAATCAAGTTTTTCTATATATATCTTATTCAACATAATTGCATACACTTTTTGTTAAATTTTTATTATAAGCAAGCTTTTATATTAACATACTTTAAATTTTTGATTGAATTTTGTTGTCTGTCATTTTATATATTGTTGTGCTTTTAAAAATATATTTAATATCTTGTACACCATGTTGATTACATCCATTAGCATCCACTACGACTTTATATAAACAATTTTAAATATCCTCAAATTTGAGTAAAAATTTTGCATTTGATTTTGTAAAGCACTGTAACAAATACTTAATTAATAATATCCTTATAGATAATTTTTTTATCTTTCAAAATTAATGAATTTTTTGATGGAGCACTTGAAGATAAAAATTTAGATTTAAATGGAAAAAAAAAGTCTTGAATGGGGCCATAAAACATGAGGAAGTTTTCTTTATTCTTAGTTTGCTTGTTATTTTAATTCTTATTTATGTTTGCTCCCATTATGAATTAAGTCCCATAGATTTTTAATGTGTGAATATTTACTGAATAGATGTACATTATTTTCATATTTGTAGTGCAGGGACAATCGTTTATAATTGCTATTTTTTAAAGTGATGCTTTTTCCCTTTTTTTATTCATTCATTATTAGTGACAAAAACGTTAAGAAGTTAATGAAAAACCAAGTTAAAATAAAGAATTGTTTGCTTATTAATACAAAAATTTCATATTTGTCTTTGTATGTTTAATTTCAGGTAATCCTGCGTATAAAATTATTGGTGAAAAATTAAGAGAGCATTTGAATGGGCCTCAATTAAATGATATAATTCTCCAACTTAAAAGCTCACCTGCTGGCTTAGATTCTGTTCTGGGTCTAACAGTACCTTTTGGAGTTGCTTTTCATCACGCAGGTTTGTTTTCATTTCTTCTGGGAGGGAGGGATGGGGATAAAATCATGAAATTTGTATATTTATTACTATTGTTATGTGAATCTATTTTTATTTGAATTTTTTTCTTTCGTTACTTTGCTATTTTAGATTGCAACCTCATGCATATTATTTATTAGAACCTTAGTTGTACTTCTAATACTTTGATTGTTATCTTAAATGGGCAAGAAAGGTACCTACAAATCATGGGGAAGTGTGTGCTCCTACATTTTCACTCTCTGCTTTAATACCATATTTTTGGTTAATATATTAGAAATTAATATTTATAATCTATTATATACTTCAATTTCCAAAGTTCATTTCTTATTCAGATTGCTTTTACAGGCTTAAAATATTGTTCTCACACTCTCTCTCTACAAATTGAATAGTTTCCGAGATATTAAAAAAAAACTAAAATAATGGGCATGAAATCCAAGATGGCGGCAAACTTTGAGACCCATTATTTTAGAAACTATTAAAGCTAGAAGAAAAACAAAAGCATTTCTTTTTAGGGAATTTCATTCTCTTTAATTTGTAATCAATTGTAATTTGAGAACTGGATAGTTTTCGAGAAATACAAGAAAAATTAAAAAGGGGGGGGGATGAAATCCAAGATGGCAGCGCGAGCTCCCCTTCCCCCTCAGGATCGGGACTTTTAGTATGTTCATTAGGAGCCCTTCACGAACAAGTGTCCCAATTTTCAAAACTGTATGGTTTAATGTTTTTTTGAAACCCTTTGTTGACTGGATATTGATAACCTTTTTTCCGCTCCCTCTTTCTTCAGCAATGGGCACCGCCGTATATTGAAATACTGGATTGGTTATCCCGAAGGCGCAAATTAACTAAAATTAATTATTAATTTTAAGAAATGTTGAAAAAGGTCATTTAGATTTTTATTGTTAATCTTATAAAAGTTGACTTAATTTTTGGTAATGACAATTTGAATTTTTTTTTTTTTTTTTTGTCAAACCAAAAAGGCGTCCATTATTTTGCAATAGAATACGTTGTTCAAATTCAGATATAAGTATTAAAATTAAAAAATAATGCATTTTCAAAATTAAAAATATTTTTTAAATTTTCCAATAAAACTATGCATTATTATAAAACAGAAAACATCATATGCTTAGAAAATACATGGAACTACGTATGCATGCATGTGCAAAGGTGCTTAGTTTTTCTGGCTAAGGTGCCTAAAAAGTGCTTAATTTTTGCAGCAGTTTCTCACTACGCACCCTGAACAAGTTATTTTTAAAAAATTGTTAGGAAAGTTACTAAATGATTTTTTAAAAAAAAATCTGATTACTTTCAATATTTATCGCCTAATCTTTCCCTTTATTTTTTGTTTATTTTCTTGCTAGAATTTTTTATGTATTTATTTACTGTTTGGAATTAATACTTTTTCTTTCAACCGTAGTTTGCCCCTGTCAGTTAAATGGGTATACACAGAAAGATTTATTGGAAGGAAAAAAAAAATGCTTAGAAAAGGCTACATCACAATACACACACTAAACATAATGCTTCTTGGATATCTGACAATACAATCTGCACTGAATACTACTAATAAAAATATATATACAAAATCTGTTCCCACTTAATGGGCTCCTAAATTTGGGGATGAAAACCTGCTATATAAGTAAGTAGAATTTCGATTCCTGGTGGGCCTTTTCCCATATAGTCCTTCGGGCCCATCTCTGAAGACGGGTTGTACCCCTGTAAAAGGGGGTCGTCACATGAGCCACTTGTAATGGGGACCATAATGTAGGAGCAACAGTGCCCGATTTGATGTTGGGGCGGCCAGTCTTTCAGGTGTACTGTATGGCCGAGACTTGGGCAGAGTGTTCTGGATCGAAATGTGTACAAAACCTTCCTAAGCATATATTGACAAAGAATTGCAGATCATTGGTGAATTCACATGCAAAAAGAAAAAATATATATATAAATAAATATAAGATACTTGGTGACTTTTTGTACAACCTGGGTGAAAAAATATTTTAAACAATTTAATTGGGTTGATTTGTATACTGTAATAATCAAGACTACAAAACACGAGGATATATAGTATTATGCTAAAAATGCAGACGTATGATATTGTTGAATATGAAAGGGGGTAAAGATAAATACAACTGGAAGGTAGTGTGTGCAAGCAATTTGTCTTAACCCTTTGAAGCGCACTACCCTAAAAAAATTTTTTTACTTAAAAAGAGATATATTTTTGAATTTCTATCACCTGAAAATAAAATATTTTCCAAATAAAAATATTTTTTTGCCTTTAATTTTTTCACGAGAGGGTGGGAAGACGTATGTCCCACCGCCCCTGAAGGGTCTGTAGCATTCCCCGACTCCCTTCCGTCATTCGCCCCAACGTTCGCATTTTGTCCGTTTCACTTGGAGCATATAATTGGTTATTTAGCACATTTTCTTTTAACAGCTGCAGAAAATGTATACTGTGATTGAAGTGGAGATCTTTTACCACATTTTGCATACAAATGGAGGAGCTCTTCAATAGTATTTTTATGGATGCCGCTCTGTTTGAAAGCTTCAGGAGAAAGCATGCCACCCAGATGCTATAAGTAAAATGTTACTCCCCTCTCCGGTTTATTGTATAGGAAGCAACAGAAATTCGTTATCAGTTCATGCGATCACTCACTTCAGCCAAAGAAATGAGACACTAATGACCGCGACTGGACAAGACCAGTAATGAAAACCACTACTGTAGGAAGACCACCGATTGTAAATTATAGCGCAAGAAACGCGCTGCTGGAAGCTGTCAAGTTCAAACAGCTTTTCTTTGAGTATCATTGCTAACAGAGCTATTTACAACAACTGTGCCTTAGGAAATACGGCGTTTTCTCAAAAGCATCAAAGAACGTAAACAAGTAGGGGGTGGGGTGGGCTGATTCAAGAGTACTATCTCCTTTTCGTTGCAGCTATGGGACCTTCAATTTTGAGAGATACAGAAAGACTTGAATATTCTCTCTACTTTTCGTTCTTTTTATAAAAGTGTTTTTTTATCCGTTTATAAAAAAAAATCCTCAAAAGATCGCTTCTTGCTTTTAAATTTCCACTCAAAATAAATTTAGATATGCCAGTTTTTTTTAAAAAAATTCTTGTTTGCATTTGCAGATTTCTTTTTTTTGCTTAATCTTATTTAACTGTCTTCTGAAATATTTAAATTTATTTTCTGTATAAGTATTAAATTTGAAAGAGTGATTATAATTATACCGTATATAAATCCAAGTTTATCATTCAAAAAAAAGAAAGAAATAGGACCGAGTCGCGAACTTTTGTGCTGCCATCTACAGGCTGACAACCTTAGATGCGCGGTGGGACAAAATTGTCCCACCTTTTTTCATCTATAATAATTGATAAAAAAAATTACTTTTGAAATACAGATAATGTTTGGAATTCATTTAGTGAACATTGAAGATTTCTTCTGCATCTAATATTAGTTTCGAAATTAATTTTCTTTTTCTAGAAATTTAAAGAAAATCATTGACAATAAAGGGTATGATTTTAAAAATTATTTTCAATCAATTTGAGCAAATTCTCAATGGTACTGCAATTTTTTTTAAAAATAAAAGGTCTTGAAATATCCAATAAAACAACTTTTATAATAAAATACCTTATACAAGTTTGTGAAAAAAAAATCTTAAAGAAGGTGGGACAGACGGTGTCCCACCGCCCTTCAAAGGGTTAACAAGCTTTAAATAAGGAACTGGGAGCTAAAAAAAAGTATTAATTCCAAACATGAAAATAAAGAGAGAGAAAATGAAGGAGCAGTTTAGGTAATAAATATTAAAAGAATTTTTTTTTTGAATTTTTTTTTCATGTGTGTGATTAATACTGGAAATTAAGTGTATTATATAATTTAACTTTACACTAAATTGTTTCATACAACTGTATATCTAGATGATTAATTTTAAGTAAGAAATAGCTTGACTTCTCCACATTTTATAACAAATTATTCCCTACTTACCTTTTGATATTTTTTACTCCGACTTATCTAGGATTGACATTTGATGAAAGGGATATTATTGAGGGTGCATTTAGGCAAGGTATTCTAAAAATCCTTGTGGCTACTTCTACATTATCATCAGGAGTAAATCTTCCTGCAAGACGAGTGATAATTCGGTCACCAATGTTCTGTGGGGCAGTCATGGACGCACTTAGTTACAAACAAATGGTAGGAAGAGCTGGCAGAAAGGGGATTGATGAAAAAGGTGATTTGCTTCTTTCTCTCTAAGAATTTTGACTTCTGAATATTATTTATGGGTACTTACGTATTAACGCCACCGAAGCTACAGATTTGGCGGTTTTTAAGTGCCGCCAAATTTGGCTGTTTTTGTACTTATGTATTAACGCCAATTTCGCGGTTTTTATACTCACGTATTAACGCCAATTTGGCGGTTTTTAAGTGCCGCCAACGCCACCGCAGCTACAGATTTGACGGTTTTTAAGTGCTGCCAATTTGGCAGTTTTTGTAAACAAGATTGCTCTTTATTGGCTCATTACCGCCAATCTGTAGCATCGGTGGCGTTAATACGTAAGTACCTATTTATGCTTCATGATCATATGTTTACGAAGTAGAAAGAAGAAACTTTTTTTTTAAAGTACTGAAAGAAGTAGTCAAATGATGTTTCAGTGAATGTAGAAAGTGTGTGGAAAATACACTGTTACACTTATGCGGGACTCTATAAACATAAAAAGTATCCACATGTCTGCAATTGAAACCGACAAATTCTTATAAACCATCAAATATTAAATTTTGAACTGTTGATGGCTTTTAGTAATTTACTCGTCAGTACATTCGCTGATTGACTCAATTTTGAAACTGTATACAGAAAGGTTTTTTGGCTAATTTCAATTTTTTTTTTTTTAAATTCATAGTTCTTTATTTTATTTTGCCTGTCAGTTTTGAATGCTTTTTACTTCTTGTGTAGAAAGTATGAACCTTCATATTCATGAATCTATAAAAGTAATCATCAATAAGTTCAATCTCAAGATTCTAATGCATCTTCACATTTTAGACCTCTCTGAGTCTAAAAAGCACAATTTTGTAATTATGTCTGTGTGTAGATGTACGCAGTAACTAAAAAATGCAATGAGCTTTGCAGATGAAATTTGGTATGTGGTCTTTTTAGAAGTAACTGCTTTTTTAATCAGCACCTTAACACTTTGAGTAATACAGATTAAGAGACACTTAGAATTGCTCTTGCAATTCAATTATGTCTTGATCAGTAATAATATTATTCAATACTTCTTTAAACCTGCATTTTTATTTGAGCCCTATAAAAATTACTTACCCTATTTTAAAAAAAATTTGCTAAAAAGCACCCTGATTATAAAGTGAATAGAAATAACCGGATGAATATAATATTCATTTCTATTAGCACAAGATGCTGTACAATATTCATATAATATCTTAACCATATTAGGTGGCATTCAGAATATCGTAGGAACATCATGGAGATGTAGAATATTTTGTGCTAATAGGGATATTTAATTTTTTATTCAAATTCTGATTATTTTTATAAGAGATATATTTGTGTCTAGTCTTTTTCTGATTTAATAATCTTTCATTTAATATTTGTTTTAGATATTTTACATCAATTTTAACACTTTATTCTATTTATATCAATTTTATTATAGAATAGTTTGATATTTGATACTAATCGAATGATGTCTTATTTTTAATTGTTTTATGTATTTGAAGGTGAAAGCATTTTATTATGTAAAGAGTCTGAAAAGAATGCTGCTTTGACTTTAGTAAACTCTGAACTCCCTCCCGTAAAATCGTGTCTACTGAAATCTGGATCTAGTTCAGTGCATTCCAGTTTAAAAAGAGCTCTTATTGAAGTAAGCCATGTCAAAAAATTCTGTACTGAATGTATCACAGTCTTTAAAATATATATATATATTTAATTTTCTACCAGGTTATTGCTAGCGGCGTTGCAAGTTCACAGAAAGAAGTCCAACAGTATATTTCTTGCACATTGTTGTATGCTTCTATAGCAGCTGAAAATGAAACATCAGGAAGCAATGTGGGGGGTTCCATTGAGAAGTGCATCGAATATCTTGTGGATAATGACATAATTTTCAAAAATGAAGAGACTGTGAATGGTATGTTATTCTAAAAGGAAACTTTTTAAGGCTTTTTTTTTTCTTCAGAAAATGTCTATTCGTTATTAGAATTAATGAACAAAATCAGCAACATTCCAACTTGTTTAACAGGAATCGAAGCAGGCAATTTTCCTATAATAATAAATTATTGTAAAATTTTATTATATAGACATTATATTCTTCAGAAACATATTTTCAATAGGAGCTTCATAAATAAATGAAGTTATGAAACATAATTACATTTTTACTTTAGTCTATAGCAAACTTATGCGAAAGATAAACCCAGTGTTATTCTTCAATAAATATATGGGTTTAAAATTAAATTAGAAATTTTTTGGTATTAAGCTCAATTCTACTAATGTTTTGTTTGGATTTCTTCTACCATCGCATCATTAAATTATTAATGATTTTTTTTATTTTGTCATACATTAAAGATGAAAACAATTTATATGTACATCATTCATAAAATGGTCTTAATATTTAAAAAAATCATTTTACAAAAACATAGAATTATCAGAAAATAATTTTTTTTTTTAATTTTATGAAATTTTGTGATTTTTTTGCTTAAATTTGTACCTAAATGTTTTTTTGTTAAAGTTTTTGATATCGCTATTGATTATTTCTGCTGTTTGCTTCATAAAATTATTTTTGCTGTAGTTCTTGAATGGTGGTTTTAAAACCTAAAATTGGTAATTTTTACTTTCTTTGTTTTTTGATGGCTAGTAACAAAAAGAAAACTTTGCAAGGTTCAATATCATTTTATTGGAGCTTGTTGAAAAGTGACTGTGATGAATGTTTTTCAAAGTGTTTTTTGGTATTTCACCACTTTATTTTTACGTTAATCAGTGATTATAAAATATTATTTCCAATTGTAATTTGATGATTTTAATATTAAAGCTATATTTTAAATTTTTTTTGCTTTTACATCTGACTGAAATTTATTTTTCTTTAAGATAGCTCTGAAATTATCTACAAACCTACTCGACTTGGCTTAGCAATACTAGCTTCTGGCTTTTCCCCAGATGATGCACTTCGAGTTCTTAAAGAATTACAATTAGCTCGCCGTTGCTTTGTCTTGGAAAATGACTTGCATATACTGTATGAAGTAAGATTTTTTTTTAATTATTTTTTATGAATCATTATTTCAGAATTTTTTTTTTAAAAATTATTTCATCAAATTCTTCATTTTTATGTTTTAGAGTTGACAATTATTTTAAAAATTAATGTGAAAGTAATAATTAATACTGATCCAAATCATTAATTGTATTGTAAATTGTATTCGAATTTTTGATCGCATACTTCACATTTGAGATTCTCATTAACAAATTTTTCTTTGATGCAGTGAAACCTCTTCGAATGGCCACCCCTCTTAACGGCCAATTTTTCGTGGCACGGATTTTTCGGCCCATAGACCTAATGTTATAATAACCCCTAGCAACGGCCGCCGGGTGGGTTTGCCCATCCCATTTAACAAACGCATCGGTTAGAGATTTACTTTTTTGAAAAAATGTTTTTTTTTCCCCGAGAAGGTTAAAAACTTAAAACAGTCACAAATTGTATCCTTTTTTCAAAAAATGTAAAAAATTATTTAAGAAAGTAATATTTTCTCTTTGGATAAGTCTCAAACTTCATTTTAAATAAGAAATATGTGTCAGACTTGTTTATATTATGTATTATAGCAATTATCTTGTAATTGTAACGAAAACCCTTCAGAGCGGCCACCCCCTCTGAGCGGCCAGTTTTTCTCGGAACGGAGGGGTGGCCGCTCAGAGAGGTTTCACTGTATGAGAATTTTGGTGTTAAAAATTTATGCCTAGGCATTCTAAAATAAGTAGCAATATAAATGTTTCAAATTATTAGATGTGGTTTGATTTTCTTTTGAATCAATAAATGTTCAAACATCATCCAGTGAGATAATTATATTTTTATTTTTACCATGCTCAAAATTTCTTTCTGAAAGAGGCATTTTCATATTTAAGACAGTTAGTGTTTTTGAGGGAGAAGGGGGAGGATTCCATTAAATCAAGACTTAAACTTTTTCTACTTTCTAGCCTTTTTCAGAGAGCGCTTTTGTGGCCACATTTTCATCCAGAAAATTTAGTCATGACATTACAAAAAAATCGAATTAAAATAGTTGTTTTGCAAATGTGATGAAATGTTAAGTTTTGTCTTTTTCAATAGTTTTACTTAAACTTTCAGAGAATCTGAAAGCAGGCAATGTGAAAAGAAATGTTGACCCCTTTTTGTTATAAATGACCCTAGTTGGAATTCCATCTCACAGTTTAGGAAGCCTTGCATTAAAGTGACAGCTTAGTTGAGATGTATTAACAGGCTGAATGTCATCTAGGTTACACCTCCATATCTGAGTGACCAGATGGGAAGCTTGAACTGGATGCATTTTTTGTCACTGTGGGAGCAACTTCCTGAAGAATACAAAAGAGTCGGTGAATTAGTTGGAGTCCAAGAAAATTTCATTGGATTAGGTATACAAGGGAAACTGAATAAAAATTCTCATAAGTTCTTCCACAAGCTTGCTGTCCATCAGAGATTTTATGCAACTCTAGCTCTAAATGATCTTATCCAAGAAATGCCTTTATCTGTTGTTGCTGAGAAGTATGACTGTACTCGTGGAATATTGCAGTCACTGCAACAAACCACCTCTACATTTGCTGGTAAATTAAAATTTCCATTTTTATTTAATTCTCAAAGTAATGCTTTGAATATTATCAAGTATGATTATGAATTATAGAATTTCTTCTGTAGCTCTTTCATTCAGATTAATTCTTCCTTATTATTATCTTCCATTTTTCGTAGGTATGCTCACAGTATTTTGCAGTCGATTGGGGTGGTACAACTTGGAGCTGCTTTTTTCTTCCTTTCAAAAGCGAGTGCACTTTGGTATTCAGCAGGAGTTGTGTGATCTGGTCCGTCTTTCAACTCTAAATGCTCAGAGGGCAAGAGCCCTTTATAATGCTGGGTTTGAGACTGTTTCATCACTCGCTAGTGCTGCACCAGATGAACTGGCTCTGGTTCTTTGTAATATGGGATCATTTGAAAGGTAATTTAAAAACTGAAATCTGAATTTAATTTGTATGATTTTTATATTAATATTGTTTTTATGTTGAAATGGTAGCTATTTTATTTTTTAAAAAAAAAACTCTTATAATGAACATTGTGCTTTTTTAATGCAGGAGTGATTGTTTTGTAGATTTTTTACTTTCTCAAATCTAGATTTTTTCCAAGATTCATTATCTCGCATTTTGTTTTAGAACAAATGTATCATTAAGGTATTGTAAAAATTTGAAACTTTTACATTATATCAAGTTCAATGAAGTAGTTAAACTTCTTGTCTGAATAAATTAGTGATATGTATACTGTGTAAAAGTTTTGTTAAAATATGCATGTATGTATGTGTATTCCATTAACGTTCTGAATTATTTCAAATTATGTTGGATTTTTGCACCTTCCTAGTTTTCAGGATTTTTGTAATGGAATTGCAATCACTCCTGTTAATTATTTAATAGAACCTTTGTTCATGAACCACTTTTAACATGAGCATTTGGCTTATGATCAAATTTTCCAAACATAAAGCATCTTAAATTATTTTTCAGATGAAATATGTATTCAACATTTTGAGTTACAAACACACGAACTGCAAAATCAATCCAATCAAGTCAATAAGAAAGACTTATGGCTATGATAAACAATTCTTGAATTTCTTTGGGGGAGGATAGCAGCTAAAGCTGGATATTTTATTTTTTAAATCCATTCAAAATTTTAATTAATCTCTTCTTTGAACTTGTTATGATTAAATTTTCTATGTGCATATATACTAAAAGAATAACAAAAAAACATGAAATACATTACAAAAGCATTAATCCATGTTCTTCTAAGTTTCATTTTCAATATTTGATCTGTTTAGTGTTGTGTTTACTTGTTAATAACTTGTGCATGAAATACTGTCTTAAAGATGGAAATATCTGGGATAATTAATTAATTACCAATCAAGCCCAGGATTGATTATCTGAGATTTGGGAATGATCTGTTTTATATTACTTATTACAGAGATAACCGTTTCAGTCTAAAAGCCAGCTGCAGGAACAAATTTAGTTTTGCGGATCTAAATTTGAGTGAATTTTCGACTGCTTTATAGGGATCTTAAATTTTCATGTATTTTTTTTACTTGTTAAAATCAATACTGTTGCTAATTTTTTAAAACATTTTATTCAAAAATGAAGAAGCTTAGAAATTTTTCTTGTTAAATTTCAGTGCTAAGCAGTTAGAAGGTGACCTCGCTAAAGAAGTTGTTGAGCGTTCCAAAGCTAAACGTATCAGAATTACAGGAAAGCAAGGGGTGGATGAAAAAGAAGCTGCAAATCTCATCATTGCAGAAGCACAGAACTTCATCAAACAAGAGTTGGGGATTAGTAAAGTATCTTGGAAGCATTTAGCTGCTAAGAAATACCACGGTGAATTGAGTTCACAATCTAGTCATGACGAAAAAGTCAGCAAATACTCTCAAGATCAAAGCGTGAATCACCAGACAACAATATCTCCAACACATGATGATTATCCTAAAATTGTGAGGAAAATATTTGCTAAAGAAATTTCTGAGAACCATGAAGATCCAACTTCTGCAAGCCAAAATACAACTCTTAAAGCTTTATCCAAGTCAGTTAGTGATGGTGGCTTGATCATCAGCTCTATGCATGAAAGTGTTCCCCAAAATGCAAGTTTGAATCTTACCGAAAATGTTGTTTGTTCACCAAATGATTCAGTATTGTATCTAAAAGATAATCACGTTAAAGTGGAAGAAACGAGTAAGACTTCTCGATCAAGCAACAGTGAACCCCTTCTCAAAGATACTGCAGAATGTATAAACCAGTCAATCCCTCCATGTGAAATAGTCTCGGGAAAAGAAAATTTAGCCATCCATAGTCAGAATCAGTCCTTGACCATGGATAGTGAGAAAATGGATTTGCCAGAAGAAAATATGGCCAGCTATTCTAAATTAGATGACAGAAAGTTTGATTTAGGTAATTCCCTGAACATGGTCGATGATGTACATTTTAGTGAACTTCTTTTATCGCAAACTGCTGAAACTGAGAATGTTTATTTTGCTGAATCATTTATTTCTGATTTAGAAACAGCCAATATAAATTTATCTGGCAGATTCGGCACATTTGATGTAAAGAATAATGACGCAAGTATGAAAGAATGTCCACCACCCTCCGCTTCCACCGAGGATAAAAATTCTAATAGCGGCTCTCCCCATGATGTTTTGTTGAATGAATCGGACATATTTAAATCAGATAGTATTTTCTCCATATATTTACATAATTTTTCAAGTTTAAATGAGAGAAATAAAGAAAAGGTATCATTGGATGTAAATAAAATGAAACTAAGCATTGAAAAACAACTATCTAGTGATAAATTAATAAATGATCATGTTTTAGAAAGTTCAGGATTAAATGCTCATAATCATAGTACACCAATAAGTAATCAGAAAGCTGAAAGGATTGAATCTAATGTTGTTAGTGCTACAAATTCTTTGAGGATAACTTCATGTAAGAATGATGATTTTGGTATGATTGAATCATTTGATGAAATTTCTAGTCACTCTAAGAAAGAATTATTAGTCAGTGAAACTAGTGGAGACATCTTCTATTCAGATGGAAGTTTTAATCTGGATTGTGTAAAAGAAAATTCTAATAATGATTTATGTAATGAAAAGTTACAGTGCAAAAAAGACAAGGATGTTAAACTAGATAAGGAAACTAGTGGGGATATATTTGATGAAGACAGCTTTAGTAGTGCAAAAGAAATGGATGTTTTAGATGCTGGTAATCCTTCCATTCAAAAACAAGGTACAAATTCAAAGCAACCATTTACTATATCACATGGAAAAAAGGCAGTTTCGAATTTATGTAATGAAAATCGTACTCTGAATGCAAATAATACTGGTGAACCAAATATTCCAACCCATGTCGTGAATTGTAAAATTCTGGAGAAGAAGTCCGAGAAAAACTCTATGTCCGAGTCTGTCAAGGAAATTTATGAAAACAAGGAACATGGTTTATCTGCTGAAAAAAATAAAACCAGGCGAATTGAAGAAGAATCAAACTTTTGGAAATCATGGGATCCATCTGATAATAGTTTAAACTTATCAAGCATAACCCAAAATGCGGAAACTCTTGTAAAAAATACAATGAGCAATAAAGAAAATGTTAATGTGAGCAATTCTGAAAATTTAACCCTGGATTCAGCTGATAATAGCCTTTTTGATAGTTTTACTTCAGATGTTTTGCCACCTACTCCAACTGTTAATACAACTGAAAAAACTCATCTTTCTTTGCGTAAAGTGCCAAATAATTTTGAATGTGTGAGTTTTCGTGATTCTGATCATGATAAATCTGAAAATGAGGATGATTTGTTCACAGAGAATAAGAATGTTTCCAAACTTTTTATTAATCTAGATAAAATCGCATTTCGGACTTTAGATGTTCCAGACGCTGATCTGAAAGTATTTTTCAAAAAAGTAGCAAAAATGAAGAGAATATCTTTTTCTGTTGCTTGTGAAAAAACGTCCCTAAATCACAGGAGTATTGGTCCTCCTAGAAGTAAGTTAAATTTTCTTTTCTAATTTATTTCAATAACTAATGTCATCTGATTAGTAAAAGTAATTTTCAAAATTAAAAATACATTAATTAAATTCTATTGCATATGTAGATAAATAATTATTGCAATACAATAAGCCCTCGATTTAATGGACCTTGAATCAATCACCTTCGAATTTAACCAAATTTTGGTGCTGCAAATGTAGTTGGGAGGAAGAACAGGAAAGAATTCAACTGTAAGACTTTTTTTTAATCCTTAATAATTATTTAAAGAAATTTTTTTTTACTAATATGGTATCTCCCACCAGGGGGCATCATGGGTACACGGATATGAGAGGCCACCGGATAAGTAAACGGGATCTTGCTTCCCTGGTGAGTATAGTAATAGGGTGGTGCTGAGTCCCTCCTCTAGTGATAGTACATACCTCCTTCGGGGGGGGTCAGACCATGGCCGGTGATGTCCAATTAGGACTCCGGCCTCAGTTCTCGAGCTATTGCAGCAGCCGCCATGCTAGACAATCCAGATGCTACAGTAGGGAGGGGGTATATCCAGATTTTCTGGTTATCCTACTGGCTCTTAATATGGTATGGATATTAAATATTTTACATTGTACTGTACAATTTCGCATATAATATCCTATTTTAAATATTTTCATTACACAGTTCACAAGTCAATGAATTTTCAATTCTTCAGACACCTTTACTCCCCAATTAATTGTTTAAATTGATGGTTTACTATAGTTTCATAAACCTTAAAGCTTCCATTTCATATTTTATTTAATCTTTTTTTAACAGACGATTTTTTTTTTATGTTATAGGTACAAAGAATTCAGCAACAAAAAATGACAAATGTGTTGTTGATCAAGACATTGCGGTTGTAGGTTTAGCAATTTGCTATGGTGAAGATGCTTTCTACATTACAATATCAGATCAATTGATTACAGGTAAAAGTTTTTTACTGATTTAATTCTATGGTGTAAGAATAAAATAAAATTGTTGAAATCTATAGATCCAGTAACTTATTGGTAAAAGGTGACTGAAGTATCAGGAAATTATCTGAAATTAATCCATTTTTTTGTTTTTGAAAATAATTTTATTTCATTTCAAAATTAACTTTTTGTTGAAGGGGAAATGGCGCTGTTTTCCCCCTTTTAAGAGGTTTATATGATATTCTGTATATTGCTTTGTAAAATTCTTAGTGTGTTTCCTTGAATAGCCTCTATAATACTTTCCAGTAAATGAATAAAATTCTTGAATTTTGAAGAGAAGGGAAATTATCGGTAATATTAGAATATTTCAGTTTAGTTTGTTTATCAAAGCTTTTGTTTGTTGCCCAACAGATTAGTATTACAGTAGAATCCCGCTATTCCGAAATTCCGGTTAATCCGAACCGATTTTATTTTCGAAAATTATATGTAATTGAAAAGATTACCTGAAAAGATTTAAATATACATGCTAAAAACAAAAAAGTACTTTTTCAGCATGCATAATTTTGTACACATTGAAGAAACTAATACAATTTGTCGTAAGATAAGGTCACTTCATACAGGAGCACATCCATTATTCTAATGAAAAGGGGAGACATATTCTCTTTCTATTGCTTTTGAATAAAAGAATTCAAGAGATAGTAGTACTGAGTACTTATAACTTACATTTTTTAGCACACATCTTTTTCTTTTCTATTTTTATCGGAATTTCGGGTAATCCGAATTTTTTTGTAATCCGAACAGGCACTGATTCCCATTTAGTTAGGATTAGTGGGGTTCTACTGTATTACAGAAATTTCTTTATTATCTTCTTCATCTTTGAAAGCCTTGAAGAAAATGTGCAACTATCTAGTGATAAATTAATAAATGATCATGTTTTAGAAAGTTCAGGATTCAGGTCGGCTATCCTAATCAGATGGTATATTCTATATTTGTATTTTGATTAGATTATTGTAATTTTGTATCAGTGTGGGGAGTATTATAAAGTAGTTATTCTTTCAATTCTCATTAAAGATTGTTATAAAATTTTTGTTTCAGACCTATTAACACTTTATATTTATGATGTTGAATGAACTTAATAATATATTATTTTTTGATTATTATTGTTTTTTATTGATCATTATTGAAATTAATGATATATATAACATATATGTCATTGACTCTATGAAAGATATATTTTTTAGTACATGTAGCAAGTCAGCAACCTTAAATGTTTTAAAATGCATATTAAAACAATTATAAAAACTACCTAACTGAGATACTGTGAATAATATCCAAGTGCAGGTTTCTTGGTAATGAAAAGCCAAAGTTACCAAAACTGTTTATTATACACATTCTTTTGAATGAACTGTATTTTATAATAAGAGTAAGCAGTCAAGTAACTTTATTATGAACTTGAACATTAACACATTTGATGAATTGCAACATTCCTATGCTATTTTTCTTTTGCAAACAGTTATCAAAATTTAAAAAAATACTACATTTTTCTTTTTTGTTTTGATAGGCAAAAACTTGACCTCTCTTCCATTTTCTGAGAAGATAAGGTTAATTCAAGAATTTTTCAATAATCAACTGCAATGTGAAATGCTTGCTGCCTATGACGTGAAGAGTCAGTATAAAATGCTGTGGCAAGGCTGTGGAATATCTCTCAAACAGAAGTGTATGGATCCTTCTATTGCTGCATGGCTTTTAGATCCTGCTTTGGGACAACAGTCTTTAAAGTTGTTATCGCACAGCTTCTGTCCTGAAGCAGTTTCTCTTCTTCAAAGTAAGATATATGAATTTTTACTTTATGAAGTATTGTTATTGCCAAAAAATTTGACCTTGAAAATTTGGTGAAATTCTACATTTCGGACCTCTTTGATTAAAAAAATAATAATAATTTGACTGGAGGATGTCTGCGATATGGATGCTGGGATTGAGGGGCATAGATTTACTTACCCTACTCAACTCTGACTAAAGTAGCTCTATGTGACTCTATCTGTATAAAATTCTTCATGATTTTCACCAACTTTGCAACTCGACTGTGACTAAACCGTAATTACAAATTCTAAAATTATTTTTGCAATCTTCAATGTCTACCTTTATTGTTAAATGAAACTAAAACCAACTCTATGTTATTTGGTTGCGGAGCTATAAGCGTTTAACTTTATCACAAAATTCGACATAAATCAACAATTCTTGAGTAATATTTCGCTTAAGCTTCAGATCGATGACTTAATTGCCTTAGTCTGCGTGCACGCTCATCTCGCTGTGGTGTCATCAAAATTTTTAGTGATTTTAACCAACTTTGCACCTCAACTCTGACTAAACCGTAATTCTAAAATTCTTTTTGCAATCTTCGATGTCAACCTTTCTCTGTTAAATGAAACTAAAACCAACTTTCTATGTTATTTGATTGCGGAGTTATAAGCGTTTAAAAATACCACGAAAGGCATCATAATTTTTTCCTTTCCCGACACACCATTAGACCGCTATGGAGAGACTCAAGTCTACGTCAAAAAAAAAAAGTGTTTAAAATTTGTCAGTGTGTTGATCTGCATATGTGTGAACATGGTAACTGGAAACCACAGTAAACTAGATGGATGAAATTTGAGAGGCAATTCTTATACCAAAACTGTAAGCCTGTATCAAATCCATTAATCAGAAGTAAGCCATCCATTAAATATATTAATGAGCCTTTAAAATCATTTTTATTCTATTTTTGTTTTTACTTATATTAAAAGTGTCACAGGAGTAAAATGCATCGTAAGATATAGTATGTTTCTTATTACTTTTAGTAAACATTCTAATTTGTTAACACTGCAATATAAATATTCATAATTTTATCAAAACATGAAGGAATATCTATCATCTTTATAAGAAATATGTTGAAGGCTGAAAATGTTATAATCAAAAAACATTTTTAGGTGTCTCAAATAATTCGAATAGACTCCAGGTTCACAATTGTCCTGAAAGGACATCACTTTTCATGTTCTTGAAATATTTTTGTTGTAAATCTGAAATTTAGTAAAATATTGCACCAAATTTTGTTTAAAATGCTGCATTGCATAAAAGTTAATGAATAAAAACCATTCCATAATATCCTTAAAAACTAGATATTCAGAAAATATATTTCCTTGCATAAAATTATATAGTCTTTTTGTGTTAGTTTTTATTCCTAATCGGTTTTTCTGTAATTTTAGTGCATCTGTGGGTCGAAAAATTTTGGCAAACATTGCTTCTGTTCTAACCCATTATTTAACTATATTTTATTTTTCTTGAGCTATAAATTAAGCTCAGAATTTGTGAATTTCAGTAAGTTAATTTTTTTCTTTCTTTATTTATTTTTTAATATTTTTTTTTCTCTCTCCATCTTTAATATCAGGTTTTGATAATAACAGAGAAAGTTTAGGATTGCAACATTTCAGTTCCATGCCAGGGAAGCAAAGAGCCTCAACAGAAGCTTTCATTGTGTTTCATCTAATAGACAGACTTCTTAGTACATTAAAAGATCAACAACTCTATAAGGCCTTCACTAGTAAGTGTATTGCAGGCATTTTTCTCATTCCTGTGACATTATAGAGTCAGTTAGTCAATTTACTTATTATTTATGGAACCCGTAAACCCTTTCAAAACTTTTGCATATTCAACCTTTCCTTTGTGCATCCATGATGATACAATGTCTGTGTTTTTTTAATTTTTCTTTTTATTTAAATTTTGGACAAGCAGTGTGCTTTAAATTAAACTGATTATGCTGTGTTAGAAGTTGGCAAAAAATCATCTCACTATAAGCTTTGTATTAGTGGAGGAAAAAAAAGGGATGTTAACAACATAAATAGTTTATAGGATTTTCAAGGGCAGAATAATTTTGGAATTATGTTTCACCTTAAAATATTTTTTTCAGAATTATTTTTATGAAAATTTTAATAATTTGTCTGGGGATGGGGACTTGAAAATTTTTAAGCTGTGGTAAGATGATAATTGTATGCTTGATGTATATTCCATTGCAGATGAAAGGACTTTGAGTTCAAATATCTTTTCAGATGATATCTTCTATGCATTAGGCTTGGCATATGCTAAATCTGACTCATGGGACAAAAACAATATCCTCATGCTAGTGTGACGACTAAATTTGAAAAGGACACAGCTGTGGAAAATTTTCCATTAGCCTGACGGAACATATTTTAGTGCAAAATAGAGTTGTTTTCTCGACAGAAACTCCTCTTCCTGGATTTTATCTTCTAGCATAAACATTTTTTTAAAGTAATGTCTAGGATTTCTTGAATTATTTTCTTTATTTCATCCAGTTAAAATAACAATATTATTTTAAAAATAGACTTGGGGCTTAGGTACATTTCTAAATTAGAAAAATGACTCCCACTTTAAGTGTTTTGTTGAGTTCAGTGTGTCAGTTTATGAATGTCCTTGAGTAAAAGAATTTGATTGTACAAACTTAATAATAATGCAGATTCTTCTCAGATACGTATATTCCACTGAATTTCATGATTTGAAATTTTTATTTCAATCAATACATATTTATCTAACTACAGATTCATCAATCATATTAAAGAACGAAGAAGTAGTTTGTTCCAGAATATCTTTCAAATTAATTCTATATTTTATTTCCAGATATTGAAATGCCTTCTATTATTACCCTTGCTAAAATGGAACAGAATGGTTTGGGATTTAATACAACTCTTGCTGTTAAATATCAGAAAGAATTACAAATGAAGCAACAAGAAATTTTAGAGAAAGCGTATCAAATGGCTGGGAGACGTTTCAACATTCTATCTTCAAAAGAAGTTTCAAGGGTATGTGGTTTTTTAATAGTTCTACAAAAAAATATCAAAATAAATCTCTCCTCTATTCAACTGGAAATTGTTGTTATATAAATAAGAGAGTTCATCACTTTATGTTTACACTACCAGTTAATGCTATAACTGATTTTTTATTGTTGCCTACTATAATGTTGAATTATTTGAAAATTTTAAATTAATCATTTATGTAGGGGAAATTACGGATACTTGACCCTAAGTGAATTTCTCACATTGTGAGATAATTGGTAATTTGTGTGTGCCATTTTTCATTTGACGTTTGATCGTATGGTCTATTGGAGGGGATATTTATTTCAATCCAAAAACGATCATAATCGTGGGTAGGTAAATATGTTTTGGGGTCCAAAAGTAAATTTTCAGTTTTTCATTCCTTAGTGGATAGGAATTTTGCTACTAAAGATATAATGATTTAAAATATTTTTAAGTTTTAAGCATACTTCTAGCTATAATTTGATATACAATGTTATGCAGTATCTTAATTCTAAATGATTTAATTTATTAGAAAAATTCATGTTAGATTATTTAGAAAAAGTCAAGTGAGGAATACTTGACCCTACCAAAACTATTGCAGCTTCAATGTCGTACCGACCGAAGCACATTTTGTGGTTGTGATCAGTTTTTCTGGTGTGTGGAGTTTGTCAACACTATGGCAACTCAAATATAGAGAATAATTATTTAAAAATTGTGTTAGTAATTATTTAATGAATAAAATTTCTTTTTAATATGATAATTTCAAATAATGCAAATGATTATTTTAGTAAGAATTTTAGAAAGAATGGAAATTTAATTAATCTATTTTTTCCTTGCCTGAGAAAGAAACATTTATTTATTATTTTAAAAAAATCTTTTGCTCAAACTGTTCGTCATTCTTTGCTTTTATTTAACTTCTTGCCATTTCTGTTGAGTTTGTCTTTCTTTCTTGATTTGAATTTTCTCCTAAAATATATTTTTATTCTTTTGTTTTTAATTTTCTTTCAATATTATAAGAACCGAGTAAGTCGATTAAGCTTCTCAATTTCATGTTTTGAACAAACATTTTTTTAAATCTTTCTTTTTTGCATTTTGATGCTATTCTTTTTAATTTTTCAAAATTGGCAATTCTTCAAAGCACTAATGATGCTGCTAGATTCCCAGTTCAATTGCTGTAATTTTTATCATTTAGTTAAATCAATATTTTAGTTTTTTATTCAATCTTAAACTAATTTAATTTGACAATTGGATTTAATTTAATGTCTATACTAATTTATTAGCTAGGTTTTATTGCTAACAACTGCATTTTATAAATCCCATATCATTTAATTATTTATAGTAGTTTCATTTATATTTTTAGATAATAAAGACCTTTTTAATTCAGTAGTTTTAACCTAATATCTGAATTTCGTGTACATACAAATTATCCAAAGAATTTGAATACTCTTTGAGTAGGGTCAAGTATCCCTAAGATTCGGGATACTTGACACTAGTCGATTTCAATGAAATGTATTTGTTTTATGATTAAATGAGATATCAATTTAGCATAAGTACATTTGTCCTTCTTAAAAATAAATCCTTTTATGATGGTAATGATTCAAATATTCGAGAAATATAAGAAAAAATAAAAGTAGGGTCAAGTAATCCCTAGTTACCCCTAATGTAAATAGAATTTTTCATTTTCACCTATTGTTATCTTTGAATATTTTGAATTAGCCCTCAAACTTGGATTTTAAAATATAATCTTAAGATAAATAATTTAATAAGGACTTTTATGTAAATCATTCAAATAATAAAAGAAATATTTAAAAAAATAAATCATTAACATATTATTTACAAATGATGGCTTAATTAATCGCTGAATAAGTGTTTCGAATAATAATAAATCTCATTCTCAAAGACGTATACTCTTCTTTATTCATCTCAGATTACTATTTCCATCTAATTTTCTTCTTACTGAAATTCTGAGATATGTGATGCTTTTGTCTATTACTTTAAAAATTGTCTGTTTTGAATATTTTACTTCTAGTTTCTTCTTAACTTTTATTATATCAGCATGTTTATTTTAAATTTTTTTAGCTGGTATAAATTAGTTACAGTGTAACTTAATATATTTTTTTATTTGCATTCCAAAATATTTGATACTAAAATGCTTTTAAGTTATTAATATTGCATAATTGCTCCACATATTTTTGCATAATTGCTCCATTTGTGTATTGCATGCCTAGATATGCCTTATATTTATCCATGTATATTCTAACATTGACTATTCCATTTTTTTTTTTAAGATTTTGTACAAAGAGCTAAAGTTGAATCCCAGCATAACTCCTGATAGTCCATCCACTCGCAGACAGCTGGCTGTTGGAACTCCGACTCGCAGCAGGCGACTTCCTCCTGAGCTGAAAACAAACAAGGAATGCTTAGAAAAAATTTTGCACTTGCATCCACTACCTAAAGCAATTTTAGATTGGAGAAGATTGTCTTTCGCTACCACTAAGGTAATTATCATCAGTAAAGTTATAACTACAGTAAAGCACCGTTTATACGTTTTCTCATTTATACGTCGTTTCATCACATTTCTGCTTCATTCCTATCCATTGTAATGATAAAGTACTTTGTTTATACAGCACAAAGCTTTGGTTATACATCTTTTCCCCCCTTTCTGAAATTCTCAAATTTTCTGCTTAAGACTTTATTTCTCCATTCCTAGTATTTTGAGATTTTTAAAAACTAAGATTAAGATTTTTTAAATTAAACACCTGCCTACATGCACATAAATTGTATAAAATACAAAACGTATAATTAGTAAAAGTAAATCTGTAATAAGTATGCAATAAAGGTATGATTTTTCTCACTTTTATGATGAATGTTTAATTTTAAAATTTAATTATTGTTTCTATAGTATGTAGTTATATACTGTCTCCGAAAAGCTTTAAAATTATTGCTTTTAAATGAATTTGCATTAGTAGGATGAAATTTGTAATAATCAAAGTTGTTTGTTAAAATTTCAATTATACGACTTTTCAGTTATATGTCATTTTACGTCAGTCCCTTGATAGACGTATAAATGGTGCTTTACTGTATATAATTAGAAAAATTGTGGCATCATGTTCTCTTTATAATGAAAGTTCTAAAGTAAAAGCATACACAAATATTTTTTGTAACTAAGGATGTGTCTCAAAATCCACAATAGCAGTGAGAGATAAAACTGTAATATTAGTACAATGAAGATTGACAGTGCTACATAGCCAAAAAGGGAAAGCTAACCCTAATACTGAGAACTAAATGCAGAGTTGACTTTCCCTCACTGTTGTGATCTTTGCACTCTTAGAGTTCAGTCTATACTTACATGCTTAAATAAAGTGTGTATTTACCTCAGAGAGAGTCATATGTTTTCCATCTACAAAATCACTCTTTATCCAACTGGCATAGGTCATTCCTGTAGGTGTTCTCTATCGGATAAACAAGTGCTGGGTTAAACTGTTGCGTCTGACCGTGTGTATTACTGCAATATGTTAGTGAGTCAAATACTTAAACGCTGTACAATTATGATTCAGAAGATATATTTTCAATGCAATTAATTATGTAGATTTGTTTTACTCCCCTGTGGAAATTTTTTATTGCACTACTTAACCACTAATACTTACATTCTATCTCTGAAATTGTTTAATTCGTCATGGACTCATTAGTTTTATGTACTTCACAAAATATTTAAAACTGATAAACTAATAAATTATTTGAAAGAAGAAATTGTGTTATTATTTATCTTTCTTCTTATTCAAAATTTAACAGTATGCTGATGTATTTCTAGTTACGTTGATATTGGGAGAATTTCATATAAAATTCTCCCAGCTTCAAATACCATTGAAATTTTTTCTTTTTTTTCCAAGGCTTTACAGTTTGTCTTCACGATTATCTTTTTTTTATCTGAAAATAATTCCTAAATACTATGATTTACAAGATTTTTTAAGAACATATTTCATTTATTTTATACACAAGTTTGGGTTTATCATTAAATTATTTCAACCATTTTGTGGAGTTGAATGGTGTACATTCAGTGTATAAATTGTACACCAATTGTGATCTTTTTTTCCTCTTTGTAATATCATATGAATATAATGATGGATAGCTATAAAGTTCAAATTGTTTATAAAGTTAAAAGTGGTAATAAACAATCATAGATATTAATCTCTTTCTATCAAATATTGTGTAAAGTCATATAAATTTTTAAAGCGGTGAATCTTTATTCCATATAAAAAACTGGTGTTAGAAAAACTGCTGGCTACCAGAGAAGATATTTCTCAGACATCCAGAAAAACATGGTATCTCTCAAAACTTGTGACAAAACATAAGAATGCATATGAAATATTTTAGCATAGTAGATGATAAGATGAGTGAAATATAGGCAATACCTCCTAGCATTCTCATGGCTCAGTCATATGCTTCTTTTCCTGTGCAAATTTAAGTCAATCCTGTTTCTGCATTTTTTCAAATAATAGTAAGCTTGCAAATAGCAAATTTGTTTTGTTATTGTAAACTCCGTTTTGAAAAGCATTGATTGATTGATTAAAGGGGTTTATGGTATTTTCAGCTGCAACGGCTATTGTCCCGTATTCATTCCAAAATTCTTGCCAATCTACTTTTAAAAAAACAAAGGAAAATTGCCATCAAAAGATGGACTAAACTATTCCCGATCTGATTCGGTGAAGACAAAATAAAAATGGTATTCACTAAGTAATGCCTCATCTTCTTTCTTTGAGAAGCATAAAAGATAGGAACGGTACAATATAGCAAAAGAAAGAAGCTTCTTAAAAGGAACTATAAGAAACTTTACTGCTCATCTTTCGAATATGAATTTCTTAGTTTTTAATGACATCAAAAGAATTTAAGTAAATTAGTGTTAAATGTATAAGATCCGTAGTTGGTGTCTCCTCCCTTCATGATCTCTATTTTTGATAAAGAATGCACAGATGCTGTGGAACTTGATAGATGTCAAATCATATATTTTTATTTATTGTAATAGTTGTTGAACATCAGGAACAGATACTAAAATTCCGCAAAGTCATGTTCTCCTGCGTTTTACAAATGTTTATTGAAAAGTTTAATTATTTATTTGTTTATTTTTTTACCTCTGTAGGCACTGATGCCATTATTGAGGAAAAACAGACAAGATTCCTTTTTTGACATGGATCGTCTATATGCCACATGCTATATCTATACACTGACTGGTCGAGTCAATGTTCACAGCCCAAACTTGCAGTTCATCCCGAGGGATTTCAACATCGACAATGTTCTGCAGGATGTTGCTGACACTGAGGAAAATTCAGAAGAGGAGTATCATTGCACAGATGAAGTCATGTCACAGTTTGGTGTTAGTTTGAGAAACTTATTTATCCCCAGCACAGGTTTTTATCCTACTTTAGTATTTTATTTACATTACTTAAAAAGCTAAATATGAATTACTAATCTGTTTTTTAATTCTTCTTTTCAAATACTATAAGCTTGAATATTCTTTCTGATCTTTATAAATAAAACAGAAGCACTTTTTTTTTGTACAGTATTAGAAATTCAATCTACTGAATAGATTGTCTTCAAATATTCCTCACAAGTAAGGAATGTTTTAGTGAAAGTTTTTTGACAATTAATTAAATGGTTAATTTTTTATTAATCAAAAATTCTTTCTACTGCGCATATGCAATTCAAGCTTAAGTAAGTTATTTTTAAACTCGCACAATAACAGAATTCTTATTTCTGATCCATTCATGAATTGGAGCTCTTAATCGTCTCTGTCAAAGACAAATTCATGCTTTACTTAGAATTTCAACTTTAAATCCTTTAAAAATATTTTCTCATTTCGAAAACTCATAAATATTTCACTGCACTATCAAATAAATACCCTGATAATTCCACTTTAGCTTTGGTTAAAGAAAGATGACGTGGCTATTCATGGGATTAAATATTTTAAATTTAGGTAAATGAAGGTTTGTGAGGGGGGGGGGATGTGCAGGGTAAATGGGTGGGATTTTTTTAGAATTTTTTTCCATTTGCTTGATATGCTCTTTAGAACTGTAATAAATGTATGTATTGGTTTTCAAACTTTGTGGCAAAAAGATATTCACCATTTTTTTCAACCAAAAATGCACAGTAGATTTTTTTGCCCACAAACCTTCTATAAAAATTCTGAAACTTGTTTTTCAATTTGACAGTAATATTCCACACAAAAACTGGGTTTATTTTTCTAAGCAACATTTTATTATAGTACACATTTATATGAAGCTGTGTTAATAACCCTTACTCTTTTTTGCAAATAATGGGGTTGTGGTGGTGGGTTGAAAAGTTTATATCCCGAATTCCCCCCCATAGGAAATTAGGTAGTAATTTTTCAATTCATAGAAATATATTATCTTAATTTATAAATTTATTTTTAAAGTGATAATTATAAAGTATTAATTTTCTTTCTGTATTATACTTTAAAAATGTTTATTTATCACCCAATTAATCACACGCAAAATCTTTATTAATTAGTTGACAGAGATGAAATATTATTAATACCTAAGTTAACTAAATTGTATCCATAAGCTTTTACATTGCTAATATAAACACCTAATAGTAGTGTTTTACTTTTTATTTATTTCTTTGGCAATTTGAGAAAATCACATTTTTTTTTTTTTTTTTGTAAAAGCCCATGTAAAATATAATTTAAATAAGTTAAAGTAATAATTAAATTTGAATAGGGTCAAAACATCCCAATTTGTTAGTTTAATTTGTTATTTGTTCTTATAACTTGAAAGCATTAAGTACATGGCAGTAAAAGGACTTATTAGTGATTTTTTATTATTATAATTGCTTTTTTTTTTTACTAAGTTTTGAATCTTTATAAAATATATTTTCAATAAAGTTAAGAATTCAAGTTGTTAAATTACTTTTAATTCCTCACAATACTCTTTCAAAAAGGGAACAAGATTCTGGAAATTTACGTGTAAATTTTTATCTTAAAATGATTGTTCAAAGTGAAACCAGTGTTGGAGATATATTTAAAGGCTCTTTTTTTAACATCCATTTGCCCACCAATTTCTATAAAATATGTGTCCTTTATGTATTACAGACTACCACACTGAGAGAATTGGGTTGTAAACTATTTTTATTTTATTATTATTCTTTTACATTCAAAATCAAAAGTAAAAATGTAATAAATCATAACTAAAAAGCAAATTAGTGTGCAAAGACATGTGAATCAATTTTTAAGAATATATTAGCCTGTAGGCAAGGCCCGATTTATACATTTCTATGCCCAAGGCCAAAACATATTCTGCACCCCTCTCAAAAAAAGTTAATATATAAGTCTCGATTTGATATACAATACTTTGTCTTTGAAACATATAATAAATTAATACAATTTTTATAATTCTTGAACCGCATTAACTTTTTAATTCAAAATTATACTACGTACGAAATAACACAACATTAACACCTTCAAAAATACTTCCTCGAATTTCTTGAAATTGTGTGAAATACTTATTAAAACTTCTTCCTTCACACTTTTGCCCAAGAATAGGTCATGGAAGTGGACAGATCTTATTAAATCGATTTCAATGTAAAAAAGTCCAAGGCTGAGAGAAGATAAGGCCCACAGGAGATTTTTAAAAAATGTATCATTCAATATATTTAATGCAACGAATGTAAATATCAGAAACATTTTATATGGCCTTTTCAAAATAATAAGCTGTAAATATTTGGTTATTTCTTCTGTATATGCCCCCTGATGGCCTAGTTGGCCCTATGGGAATCTGTCCCTGCCTGTAGGATTGTATTTCTAAAACTATCTCCCTCCAACCTCTTACTGTACTGATTTCTTGTAAAAATGACAATGAAAAGTTTAAAGAAATACTGAATTTTCCTTCAGAGAGACTACTGCTCTCGCATATATAACAGTTTTTTTTTAATGAATTGTCATATTAAGGCTACTGTCAAGTCAACATGACATATGCTTTTACATCTTGCATTGCTAAACTTGTTTTGTTGCTTACAGGTAATGTTTTGCTGTCTGCTGACTACTCACAGTTAGAGCTCCGAATTCTAGCACACCTTTCAGGAGATAAGAAATTGATAAAGTCTTTAAATTCTGGTATGGATGTATTCAAAACCATTGCAGCAAATTGGAAGAACATTCCTGTGGAATCAGTTTCTGGTGAACTGAGGCAGCAAGCCAAAAAGGTAATAGTTGGTCACTTTTCATCTTATTTTTCAATTTATTTAATAAGAGAAATTATTTAATCTGTTAAATTTCTTTTGACAATTTTTTTGTAAAGTTACACACATGTACTGAGCTCAAGCATGTACTTCCTTGTGCATGTTTTAATAAACTTTTTGAAAACTAGAGGATGTCCCAAAAATGTATACACACTTTGAATAACTATTACATAAGCAATTAACAAAAATACATTGAAGTTTTGTAACTGAAAGAATGACGTCAGAGTTAAGGAATGAATGAATTTGTTATGAATTAATTGAAGGCCTATTTTTTGGAATTGTGATAAAATATTGTTAAAGCATAGAGGGGCCATTGAATTATCATTTTCATGTCCGATGGATTTCTTGTCATGGGGACACTTGAGATATAATGCTTTGTTCAAGACCAGGTATAATCAATGAGTTGAGGGCAGCCAATCAAAGAGAATGCACTGAGGTGCCAAGTGGTATGATTAGTGTCAATTGCAATTCCATTGGTCATCATTATCAGTAGCGCATTAACAATAGCAGCCAATATTTCAAACACTTCCAATTTCCCAATTAGTATTTTGAATCCATCTCAAATAGTTCTTAGCCCTTGAAAAAGTGGACTAGAATGGGTTCCTTGTTTGTTTTTGGTTTTATTCGATTAACTCTGAGTTTATTTTATTTTATTTATTATTTTTTTTTGGATATCTTTGTATGATCTTGTTTTCCAATAACTGACAGTATTAATAATTATTGTATTAATTAATTAATGGGTAAAGGATTTCTTGTCGTAATCTGAAATTTTCTTCCCTTAAATTCAACAGCTGAATTCAGTAAAAAAAAAAAAAGTAATATATGCTTTCACAATTGCAAGTCTTGAATCAATTATATGTGGATCAAAGCTATAAAAGGCCAACAATGCAAATCCATTTCATCATATACAAAAATATGCTTGCTTTATGACATCTCTAAAAGCATTATTATTTGTGCTTATAATTTATCTCATTTTTTTCTATGCTTCTTTTTTTAAGTTACAAGAATTCTTAGTTTCAAAATTGTATCATTCCAGATTTGCTATGGTATGATATATGGTATATCAGCCAACACTTTGTCCCAACAACTCAACACGACCAAAGAAAATGCCTCCAACTTCATGGAAAGTTTCAAGAACTCTTATCCAGGTAAATAGTATAGAGGATGGGGTTTTTTTTCTCCACATTTATATATAGAGAGAAATTCTGTTAATTTTTTTTCTTTCACAGGTTTAAACGCATATTTTCAGTCAGTTATAGAAAAGTGTTCTATTAATGGCTATGTTTCAACTCTAATGCATCGTCGTCGCTATTTGCCTCTAATCAAAAGCAAGAATAAGTCCGAAAGGGCGCATGCAGAGCGTCAGGCGATCAACACGACGATTCAAGGATCAGCTGCAGATTTGATCAAGGCAGCGATGATTAAGATAGAGAAGAATCTTCTCGATGCATTTCCTGAAACGTTGACGCCTTATTCTTCTATTCAAAATTCCAGTAAGTGAAAGAAAAGATCTCTCTATCTAATCTGAGTTTTTAAAAATTAATTTTGTCTTATTAAATTATAAATTTATCATTCTTCTTGATGAAGAAATAGTTTTACATTACTGATTATTATTTGCAAATAATTTGAGTATAAATAAATTTAGTGTTTTTCTGATGAAAATGTGTTGTTTAAGGGAAACATCCCCACTTTTTCTTTGTTCCTCTGTTTTTTTCCAAATGGCTTTTTTTTGTTTCAATAAAATTAATTTTTTCCCTAAAAATGCAGGAGAAAAATATTATTTCTTTTTTGCTTCTCTGAATGACACTTTCTTTTAGAACATTAGTTGAATGAAATATTGATTTTAATTTTAATTAAAAATATTATTGCCAAAGGAAACATTACTGAGATATCATGAACTTTTAGAAATTGAAGTTTATATATCACTCTCTCATTACTTTGCATTGTCTTGGAATTTTTAGGTTTGGGAACAATAAACCTTCAATCTAATGTCAGAATCTTATCACTCTTTTTTTCTTTTTATAATTGCTTTGTAAATTTTAAAATAGAAATTTGTGTTTTTATTCCCATTCTCATTTTTACATTGTAATGTATTTGTTAAAGGCAAATTGAAGTATCCAGCTTATTGCAATGAGTTTGCAATAAGCTGGATATGCCTTTGTTTTGCAATGTGCAGAGAAGTTGGAAATACAGCTTATTGCAAAATGGCAGCACGCTGTGCAAAATGCCAGACTTGTCTGTTAAGCTATGATTTATGTATGAACTCTTTATACAATAATTTAGTTAGTAAAAATCTTGAATGTCATAAAATTGCCATTCTATGGAATATTTATCCATTATTTTCTGAAACTGCACAATTTTTTTCAGCATTTATCTGAAGATTGAATTTATACTCTAAATTCCAGATTATATTTAATTGAGTATGCAAGGTAATTTTGATCTAATTTTGAAAATAAAGTCTTATTTATATTTTTCTGAAAAACAATTTAATATTTTTAGATATTCTTGGCAGCAGTATGAAAAAGATATGCAGGGGTGGTTTTTTGGTTTTGCAAATGCATGACGAATTGATATACGAAGTGAACAGAAATGACTTAGATGTGGTTCTTAAAATTGTAAAGGATGCAATGGAGAAAACGACTAAACTGTGTGTGAAATTGCCTGTGAATGTTCGGACAGGCACATCTTGGGGAGAAATGGTGGAAATGTCGTGACATATTTATTTATTTATTTATGAAAGCTATTAATTTGATATCTAAAATACATTTATGAGACCTATTGCAAGTGAAATTATTTATTACATATAAAATTTTGTGTACATTTTAGTTTTTTATTTATTTAAAGTATAAATTAAAATTTTACTTCTTGCATTTTATTGATTAAAAATCCTGTGATATACCATTTTTGTGTACTATCAATGTATGTTAATGGAATGATTTTATTGAATTGATTTTCATATTTATAATCTATCTTAAATGCAAAAAAGTGGCTTTATTATTAATGAGATTTTATACAAAAAATTTTTAATTTATATTTACTGAAAACAATCTGGTTTTGTAAAATCACCAGTTTGTATTGATTTTTAGAATTTTCTGTTTTTATGCTCAGATTATCCATATTTGAAATGAAGATTTATTTACTCTTAATTTAACATCTGAAATTCTATCGTTAAAGTAAATGTTAATTTTTACCCTTTTAAAAAGTGATTATGAAATGTATCTGTTAATTTATGGCTTTATATACATATATCATCCCATAAGCAAAAGATTACAAATTCTGTAGTAAAATGTATTGTTCACTCTGTATTGTTGATTTAATGATGAAGCTTGAAAGTGCTCTTCTTGTGACATATTTAAACTGGTTTTTTATGATGTAAAAATATTTCTGTTTTTAACTTTGTTCATGATTTATTTATTGTACAGCAGGTAAAAAAATCTATGTAAACACTCTTTGTTGTTCAAAAATTAAGGATTGCACGCCAAAACCAGAAGTGTCTGTTTACTTAGAATAATGGTCTCTACAAGCATATGTAATTATGCTTTTATACAAGGAGTCATCTCTGTATTATAGTTTGTATCAAATCAGTTTTATCAAATGGTAACAGTTAGTTTCAAATTATATAAATCATATTAATTTGGAAACATAAATGTCAATTAGAGGAAGTGGTTGATAAATTAGGAGCAGTTAAAATTTAGTTTTCTTAATATTCAATGCAGATTCTCGTTTTTTTATATACCACCAGAAATATTGAGTTGATAGTTATGATTTTTATATAGACTAAACAGAAGCTATGGATTTTCAAAATTTAAAATAATTTACAATGTGTATTATTTATTAAAAGTTAGGCCTAGTGGTAAAATCTCGGCTTTGGGGCCGGAGGTTAGAAACCTGGAAACCCTCCTATTCCATTGAAGATATGCCATATATGTGGACCTGTTGCACATTAAATAATATGTAGGGACAAACATCCTGGTATGGTGTAGAAGTTTAGAGAGGAGATTGCCTGCTCAAGTATTGTCTTCATCATCTGACCACGGTTAAAAATTGTGAGGTCCGTCCCAAAATAGACCCCATGTTTCTTCAAAATGGGACATTAATATTACTAAACTAAACAGATTTGCAGAGAATTTCATTCTGATTGAAAATATTTGGGCAATATGAAAAAAAGCGTTGACTTGGAAAATATCCAATCCAATAACCAACTCATCTGTTTTTGCAACTTGATTGGGGAAAGTCAATTTCTCATTTGCAATTTAGTTGTCAACGGTTGATAAATTTACTAAATTATTTTTTAAAATTTTTATTTGATAAATTTACTTCAATTATTCATTGGGGAACTGAAAAAAAGTTATGAACAGAAACAGTAAGCTTAAAACTTTGAGTATATAATTTATACATATTATATATTTATTCATTGCTTTTTTTTTCATGTTTCTATAAATAGGCGTGCAAGAAATAATTTTGAATTCATGCTTTTAACCAATATTTAATTGTTTCTATATATTCGCATGTTTTAAATTTTAATCCCTCATGCAAAATTATCCAATCATCCACTAAAATACACACGTGAAACACAAATGCAGTGAAGGAGAACATTATGTGACCTTTTTCCCCACATTTGTAAGTACCGAGATGATGTTCAATTTTTTTTCTGGTATACCTTAAGTTATTAAGATTGTATTGCCTAAAAATTTATACCTAGAGATCACTAACACATAAAATATTTAAAGGAAAAGATAGTGGAAAGATAGTGTTACCTTTGGAAAATTTGTTGGTGATAAAAAGAATTGCATAGACAACTGTTTGATGGAATGCAATTCTCATGTATTGATGTTGGACATATTTTTCAAATCAAATGACATATTTTGCATGATTTTAAACTTCATAGATTGTAAACAATAGAAGCTTTTGACCAACTGTATATTTTATTAATCATTTCAAAAAATGAATTTATCTATGCTATTTCAACCAAATTTTTATACAATATATTTTTGCATTATTTCCATGAGTTGATCAAATTATGATGAATCACATTTATATTTATATACTATTTCATATTGTATAGTCTGTGATATTGAAATAACAATTGTATTTTTATCTTGGTTCTATTAGTTTCAAGACACGATTGCATGAACTTTTGGTGCTAATATTTTATACAGTTCTCAATACATTAAGAATTCAATTCCTTATTTTCATGATTTTATTAAATATTATAACTATTTTCTTATTGTATAGGTAAAATATTTTGTGAAAATATTTTTCTTGACTTGGTATTACATCTATAGTAAAGATCTCCTTAAGTAAAAATGTATATTTTTTAAAAAATTTGAAATGTTAAAAGCTAAAATTTTGTAATCCTTATTTGTGCGTAAAATTAAAACTTCAAACATTTATTTTTGAATGCATAGGTTCAGCAAACTTTAATAGTCAGATTATAATAAAAACATAATAAAAAATTAATTTTTGTCTACTGAGTTCTTTTTAAATCTTAATTAACCTTGCTTCATCTTTTTACCCTCTCTTTTTTGGCATCAAAAGATTAAATGTAATTAATTTTAACCATATAAAAAAATGTGTTTTGTGTTCTTTCCTATTTAATAAGATGACACATTCTGCTTCAGGAATGTGCTGTATTTATTCAACTAAGAGTCAGAGGAATGCTTGAGATGTTTATGGATTCCACTGTTAGTTGCATTGAATTAAACATCCTTGAATAACTTAATTTATAATTTTAAAAATACAGTAATGCAATGCACATGAGCATGAGCGAGTTAAAAATGTTACAGGAAATGTTTTGTGTCTGTTGTATTAGTAACAATTATTTTGGCTCTGGTGCCCTGCTTCGAAAACTTAACTATCTAGTGGCTTCTAAGAATAAATTTTTAAATTGCATATTTCTAATAATTGTTAAATTCTTTTTTTTTTTTATGTTTGCATTCAAAGTTAGATCGAATTTATACTTGATAAAAATTTCTTTCCATGTGTAAAAGAATCTCGTCTTTACTTTTTTAAAATTTAATAAAAAGCAGGAGAATTTATATCATTAATTTCTTTTCTATGCTCTGAAATCGTCTGTGTATCTCCTTGTGCCTTTTGCACAAGAAGTGATTGTGAATTGTTTCCACATTTAATCTCTCTCTCTCTCTATATATATATATATATATAAGAGCCTATTTGTGTGTGCATCTAGGTTTTTTTTTTTTTTTTTTTTTTCCAATACATGCACAGACTGTTTCACTTACCGGGACCAAATTGGCACAGTGATGGATTAGCGCAAGAGGGAGCTAATGCCGTAAAGGTTATTTTAAAATTCGAATTAGATTATTTATTTAATGTTAAGTAGTAAATTCGGGCATTTTTGCCTATTTTCTCGAATTTTTTTGCATAAATTCTCTCTACTTATTTTTATATCCTTATAATGTACAGAAATATTCCTGTTCTAATAAGAGTAATTTGAAGCTTTTTTTTTTTAATTTTTCGGACGCTTTCCTTCTGCAAACATCTCTGCAAGATTCATGTCACACGCGATGAAATATCATGCTTGCGTGTTTTGATTTGTTAAAGATTGGAAAAAATCGTTCTTGCATTTTTTTCTCTTTCTCTATTTTTTATGTTTTACTTTGCAATGTATATTTTTGGCAACATTTATTTCATTTTAAAGATTTTTAAGTTTGTATTTTTAATTGGTTCAAATAATCTCCATTATTAAACATGTCGTGCAAGACAAAATATTATGCTTCCATGTTTTAATAGTTCTTTTTTTTTTTCTCTTTAACTTTAGATGTTTTATTTTGCAACTTCTATTTTTGGCAACATTTTGTTTGGTCTAAAGATTTTTAATTTTATATTTTTAATCAACAACGCTGGGTAAATTCTGCATAGTATATATAAGTTATTGTACGGTATATTGTTAAAAGTTTAAAATAAATGTTATTTTTCCAAATTTCTCGCATTTTTATTCAAACTGTATTGTTATAAGGTAGTAAAAAGGTTGGATTTGAAAATCTTAATTCAACAAGAAAGGATTCAAGGGAGCTTTACGTTTGCTAAGGAAAGTTAGTGACAACATTTGTAGAAAAAGAAATGGAGGGGAGCATATGAAAAAGCTTGAATCCCGAGCAATACTGGGTTAACATCTGGTAAACAGATAAAATGCAAAAAAGCACCATACAAATTTGTTCATTAAAAGCATAAGTTTGTAAAGAAGAGGAATTTAAAAACAAATTTAATATACAGGGTGTCCGAGAATTGTAGGACACATTTCAAAAATTAATTTTTAAAAATACCTAATAATGTTACAACTATGGGTTTTTTTTAAATGAGAGAACATCTTATAAAAGTTTTTTTTTTTTTTTCCCAGAAAGGAAATGCGCCATTACTGTGGTCTAGGTGGCCATCAATTATTGAAAATATACCATTTTTGAGAAAATATTAAAGCTAGAAGAAAAATAAAAGCATGTGTTTGTAAGAAATGTTACGCTCTTTAAATTTGTTAATTCCCATGTATTGTGAAAACTAGATATTTTTTGAGATATTTGAGAAAAACTAAAAAAAACCCCAGAAAACTTGCATGGGCTTCTGCCGATCGGTAGCCATTGCATACAGAACTCTCGCGTTGTAACAAATTTAGAACGTCGCAACGCCATGTTACATATCTCAAAAGGGAAAAACCTTTTTTCATTTGCTCTCTCATTAAAAAAAAAAAAAACTTGGTTGTAACATTATTAGGGTTTTTTTTTAATTATTATTAATTTTTTAAATGTGTCCCACAGTTCTCGGACTCCCTGTACTTTATAATTAATTTTATTTCTGTAATTTTTGACAAGCGTTTGTGATACAAAAAGATGACCAAGGAGTCTAGAATATTATATAAATAAAAGAAATTTTTTTTTTTTTTTTGTTTGCCAAACTTTCGTTTGTTTCCTCACAATTTGCTTTATGATGCTCTGTCATCTTTAATTCTCTTGCATTGAGTAATATGAAGTATCTCAATTATCCCATACAGTTTTGCAAGCTATGTTATTATAGAATGATTTAAATGAATTCTATTATTATAGCATTGAATTATATTTTACTATTATTGTTTTGCATATAAATAACAATTTGCTTCGTTGTAAAATGTTTTGTCTTATTTGCAGGCATTGTATCTAAATGGCAATTAAAAATAGTCTGACGTTGTAGAATTGAAAAGATGAGATTAAAGTTACTCTATACTCTTATTTTTATAAATAAGCAACAAGTCAAATTTTAGAATGATTTTTATTCACATAATCTTTAAAAAGACTTTTTCTCCAATTTTAAAAAAGTCTAGATTTTTCTGATTTTCTTCATATCATAAATTCAATAATAATATTATTATTCAATATTCAAGTAGCGTAATGTCTGTTCAATAATATAAAATTGATTAATGCAATCAAACTGATCTTCCTTCAATTGTCATAAATAGATGGAAATGGGAGTTTATCAGTTGCTTGTATCCTAAAAAATGAAATAAGATGTTAAAATATATGATATAATATTAAACACATACATCACAATATACTGAAAATACACATATATATAATAAATAGTAATAAATTCCTTTGTAACCATGCCTTTCAAACTAAATACAAGTAGTCCCACTGTCGGAACTACTTGTATTTAGTAGTCGGTCGGCAGGTTCCAACAAGCTTCGCGAATATATTCAAAATACTTGATCCAGCTATTTCTTTACTGTTGCATTACAAGTTAAAGGCATTTACTGTTTCGAAGTAATAAAAATGCCTGCCACTAGTTTGACGCCCTCTACTATGATCTGGCATTCACCATTAATACACGCAGCCTCGGGTTCAACATTCCAAATTGATCATGGGCTGTAATCACCTAATTATATGATTTAAAAATATTTATTTAATACCTTTAGAAATAATGTGAAGACTACAATAAAATATTTTTAATGCTTTTTGAAAGGATTGCGTTCTCTCTCCAATAAAAAGAACCAACTGACTGGCAATGACAATCATTTTGCTGGTTGAATCGAATCCATCTGATGTGCTGGTATGGTATATACATAAACTACTTACACTACATATTGGCTTTTTGTCTACTGGTTAAAACGATAGCATCTTTATGTAACGGATTCGCACCAAATAAGGCATAAAAACAGATGTAAAAGAATGAAAGACTAAAAATTAATACAATTTTTTAAACGGATCCATGGATTTTAATGTAATTTCAGACGCATCCATTGGTACTAATAATGAAAAAGATTCCCTTCGGCAAGGCAAAGGTAGATTCCTTTTGTCGGGGGATAGAAAGAAAGAAAATTTCGCCTCCCCTCCACCATTTTCTTCCCTAATTTCATGAGGATTGGAGCTTCGAGGAAGAGAATGCAAATGACGACAGCTTTTCAAAGAGGTGTCACATGCTTATGTTAAAAAGCATTCAAAGTTAATTGTTGAAAATCACTTTTCAACCCCCTAGCTTTTGAGGATTGCAGCTATCGAAAAATTTTTACTGCAAAAGTTGTCCGTTATGATGCGACGATTTTTACCCTAATTTGAATTATCCTTTTATCATCAACAGTAAGAGAGTTATGGGGGAAACGAAAATCTCAACTCTCCACTATTTTCATCCTTTTGGAATAGCTTATTTACGAACTCGGATGAGACTTTCACCCTCCTTACATGTCCCCTTCGCTGGTTCAAATGCAATCAAACTGTTCGTTATCGTGTTCACGAGATAGCATGGGTTACGTTATACATTTGCGTAAAATTTAAACGAGAGGTGGTTTTGGGTTCTAGGGGGCCATGATCAGAGAAACTGTGCAGAATTTTTCTGGAAGTCGTATCGCGAAAACCACTGCATAGGTAGTCTTGCAACAAGGAATAGACCTAAAATGGAAGGAAGCATTTCCTTGCAAAATCATTTTGTTTTAAAATGATTCATTCTGTGTACAATACGTTTGCGTTGCTGTAATTGAAGTTGAAATTTATTTTTCAGAAGTGTTATCAATGAATATATTTTTATAATCGCGTTTATTTTTAGAAGATTTCAGCTTTCTTCAGCAGAAAATTTCCTTTACTGTGTTACTTTCTAGTGCCTTTAAGCACTGTATATATGTGTCGCATTTAATCTATCCTTTATTTATTTAATTTTTTCAACATCATGCTCAAAGTGTTTGAAATCGTAACATGATCCATAACCTAATTAATGAAATGACTAACTCACCAGTTTAACTCGCTCCATTTGTTCCCCTTTTCAACCGCGTGGAAAGTGTACACGATCCGGGGCTTGTCTGTGTTGTTCCTCGCACTTTTATGCAACACCGATCCGTGAATCAATACGAGGTCACCTGAAAGAAGATCACAGAAACTCTTGAGAATAATTATCGTTGGGATAAATATGGAAAACTCCCACTCCATCTAGGAACTCGCCGAGATTTTCACTATCCTTACAACAAATCCCACACCGGTAAATATCAATTCAAAATTACTCCAGTGATCGTATTCACAAGATAACATGGCCAAAACGTTATACATACATATATAAACTTTTGAACGAAGGGTGGTTTTGGGTTCTAGGAGTCATGATCGGTGAAGATCTACAGAAATTTTCCTGAAGTCGTGTCATGAGAACCATTGCAATAGGTAGACTTCCTATAAGGAATCTACCTAAAATTTTTTAGGCCCAGGTCGCTCTTATTCATATTTTCTGACCTCTTAGAAGATGCCAGTACTTTATAAAAGTTTCTGATAAAACTATATATTTCAGAAATATATCACAGGAAAAGAAAATCTAGGAATAAAAATATTGTACACATTTTAAGAAAGGCATTTACATGAAATATAAAATCGTGCACTGTACAGTTTGAAAACACACTTTTAAGATGCATTCATATACTAACGTTAAACGTCTTATAAAAATTATTCAAACTGATTTTACTGTTCATTGATAAAGGATTACACTAACGTGAGCAGGTAAGCCTAAGGTGAAAAAGTCGAAATTTTTCCTGTCTCACGTCTCGCAGGAGGATTGTATAGGACGCCCGATTTCAACACTTATTGAAACTAAATTAATCCTCGTTTTATAACGGAGAAACCCGAAAGACTTATGTTTAGGTAGCAAACACGCTGATGCCGATGTGCAACGGAGTTCTTGGACTCAGGGTTCTTCCCTCCAGACACTGCTGTTGCTGGAAAAAAGTGGCACTGCAAATACAATTACCGAATAAAAGCAAACACGCGTTCGGATAACAAACATTCGAATATACACATAACAGAAAAGCAATCGATACCGGAGAGGTTCTTCAAACGCTCTTCTTTATATATATAATAATCTCACTTAATTTTATTTCAAATTCTAATATTATATATTTTAAAATCTTAATGTATTCCAAAATCACTTTTCTTAAACTCCAGTTTCGTTCTATTTCCCGCTCTGAAGGTATATTAAATCTCTCGTTTTGGCATATTTATTACTAAAAGAATATTTTAATCGTTTCCCCGTGCACACAACTCGCGAAATAGGCGACTTATTGCCGCCATGTATTTTCCCTAAAACACTTACGTAATATAGTAAAAATAGCTATTATTCCCTTCACTTTGATCGCATGTCTATCTGTTAAATCCCTTCCTGAGAAAAAGCAGGGATCTTCTACTCACTTTTGGCTTGAAACCTTATGCTAAGATGTACGTACATTCCGTCACTCTCCCATAATAAAATGAAAATTAGAATTGAACTCGGCCTGTTTAATCATTTAACGACTACAATAACGAATACATTTCATTATATATATAACTTATTATATATGATCATGCAGAAACAAAGTAAACAAGACATATCAAGAAGCAAACCCTAAACTAAGAAGTCATTATTTGAGCAATACAACTAAATTTAAAACGAAATCTAAAGAATTGAAAATACTATAGATACCATGAACAAAAATTAAGTTTAAACATTTATATGTCAACAAGTAAAAAAACTCTGTTGTTATTAAGAGTATTGAAAAAGGCAATCCAAATATATGGAGTTTTCAACAATTAATATAGTAGCTTGGCTGTGGACAAGCTTTAGCCAGGTTAAATTAATTTTGCTGTATATATATATATATATATATATATATATATATAAGTTCATCTGTTTTTTGCTACATCCTGCAATTTTCGCAAGTTATTGGGTTTACTTAGTACTTTTAAGACGCTGAATCATATTATACTAATCAAGGCCTACATGTAAATAACAATTAGCTTTTCCCAACGGTATATGAACATGTTTTGAAACGTTGCATCTAAATAGTAATTTTAAAAAAATCTGCTGTCAGAGGGTTAACTCCCCATTTTGAAGTTACATGAGAGCTTTTCGGAGATGGACCTTGTCATTTTGAACCATGGCCAGACGAAGAGAACGACACCTGAGCCGGCACCAAATTTTCATTCCAGAAGTGACTGCTAGAAACGCAAGATTATGTATGTTTGTATTATTATTAGGTATAAAGGTACTTTTTTGTTCACCGAACCCCAAACAAAAACTGCTAATTCGTAGCAGCAGATCACCAAATCTTGTGACCTAGGCAGGGCCGGACGAACACTCCATTAGCCCGTGCCCCGGCACAGAGTAAAAAAAAATCTAGGGGCGCAAAATTGTCAAACAAAATGAGAAAAAAAAATCGCAACTGAGTTTCTGAATTAATTAGAAAAGTTTCTGAAAACATTCTAACAAACAATAAAACAGTCTAATTTATGTACTAATGAGCACAAAACTTTCAAGGCACTACTCCAGTAGTCTATATATATAAAAGCAGGGTGGCCATCATTTTTGCTGTTTCAGTTTCCCTGACTTTTCCCTGACATTTCCAGGTTTTATAAAAAATTTCCCTGACTTTTTTCGGAGGTAGCCCATCAACCATAGAAAAAAATCACCTGCACATTGGCCATACTAAGTATTCATTCAAGTCAGTATGGTTTGAATAAAAAAGCAAAATGTTTGAAAAAAGAACATTTATTTAAAACTTTTAAACAATAAACCATAAAATAACTAATACATCTTTACAATGAACAATTCTACTGTACCGAATTTTCCAGGTTTTTCTGATTAAAAATTTAAACTTAAAAAATCTTTAGGACGATCAAAATCTCAATAAAAATATATGTTGCAAAATAAAACATAAAAAGGCAGAGAACAAAAATGTAAGAAAACGATTTTTTACTGATGTTTATAAATTAAAAGACAGAAGCATATTATTCTGTCATACAAATGGAATCTAATAGTTTGCAAAAGAAAAAAAAGCAACTTTTTACTCCAACCAACTTCCTTCAATACGACTCAAAATGGACAATATATAAAGAGAAATAAATAATAATAAAGTAAAACATCAAAGACAAAAAAAAGAGAGAAAAAATAAAATTCGTGAAAATGGGGAAAAAACCTGAATTTACCATTTAAAATTAAATAAATAAAAATCTAATTTGAATTTTTTTTAAAAAAATTACTGTGGTGTCAGCTCCCCTCTTGTACTAATCCATCACTTTGCTAAATTTGATCTCATATGTCCAAGATCTGGGCGTGCGTAAATCTCATATGTCAAAGATCTGGGTGTGCATAAAGAATGAGGGAAAAAAAAACCCGAACATGCATACATCATACTAATAAAAATTTTCTTTTATATGTATGGGTAACGGCTGTCCCATACTTTGAAGATCCCATAATTTATCAAAATGATCAGTAATCATAATGTTTCCCAACATTCAGAGGGAAAAAAAACATACACAAAATAAACAAAAAAAATGCTGAAAGAAAATATTAGCACTAATTTCAAATACTTCATAATTCAATGAAAAGATCTCCAGAAATGGAAAAACAAACTAATTCTGGTATAGCTCCTATTTGATATTAAATCATCATAAAAGCAGGCAGTAGTGTGGATGCTAACTCGTAGACAAATAAAGAGAAATTTACGATCTCGTAAGCTATCTGAATCTCTTGGACATATAGCCACATCCCGGTTCTTCTTCCACATCTGAGTGTGATTATACTATAGATTTTCATCTCAAGAAGTATCATCTAATTTAACTACCAAAAGGAACACGATTCTGTTCATCTAGTCCAGTCAACGAAGGTCCAAAATTGGGGTGAAAAAACATTAACTCATATAGTTTTGAAAATTGGTACACATGTTCGTGAGGGGCTTATTATAAACATACTAAAAGGCCCCGTTCCTGGAGGGTGAGTTCGCGGCGCCATCTTGGATTTCATCCCTCCTTTTTTTAGTTTTTCCTGAGTATCTCGAAAAATATTCAGTTTTCAAATTACAATTTGATTAAACAAATTAAAGAGCATAAAATTCCCTATAAACTGTACTTTTATTTTTCTTGCAGCTTTAATAGTTTCCCAGATAATGGGTCTCAAAAGTTGCCGCCATCTTTGATTTCATCTCCTTTTTTTAGTTTATCTTGAATATCTCAAAATCTATTCAATTTTCAAATTACATGTAATCAGCAAATTAAAGAGCGTAAAATTCCCTACAAACACATGCTTTTATTTTTGTTTTAGCTTTAATAGTTTCCGAGATAATGGATTTAAAAATTTGCCGTCATCTTGGATTTTATCCCCCTTTTTTTCAGTTTTTTTTTTAATATCTCGAAAACTATTTGATTTTCAACTTACATTAAATAAACAAATTAATGATCGTAAAATTCCCAACCAATGCATGCTTTTATTTATTTTCTAGCTTTAATAGTTTCAGTGATATTTAAGAAAAACTAAAAAGGAGAAGATAAAATCCAAGATGGTTGCAAATTTTGAAATCCATTATCTCGGAAACTATTAAAGCTAAAACAAAAAATAAAAGCATGTGTTTGTATTGAATTTTGCGCTCTTTAATTTGCTGACTACATGTTATTTAAAAATTGAATAGATTTCGAGATATTCAAGAAAAACTAAAAAAGGGATGAAATCCAAGATGGCGACAACTTTTGAGACCCATTATCTGCGAAACTATTAAAGCTGGCAGAAAAATAAAAGTATATATTTGAAGGGAGTTTCACGCTTTTTAATTTGTTGAATCAATTAAGATTTGAAAATTGAATACTTTTCGAGTTATTCAGAAAAACTAAAAAAGGGGAATGAAATCCAAAATGGTGGCAACCTTTGAGACCCATTATCTGGAAAACAATTAAAGCTGGAAGAAAAATATAAGCATGTATTTGTAGGGAATTTTAGGCTCTTTAATTTGTTAAATCAATTGTAATTTGAAAACTCAATAGTTTTCGAGATATTCTGTAAAAACAAAAAAGGGGGATGAAATCCAAGATGGCGCCGTGAGCTTGCCCCCCAGGACCGGGGACTTTTAGTATGTTTATCAGAAGCTCCTAACGAACATATGTACCAATTTTCAAAACTATATGATTTAATGTTTTTTTTCAAACCCTTCGTTGATTGGACTAATAGCCGAAATTTCGGTTCCTCGGAAATTTAAATGTAAACACCTCGCCAGGGGGCGAGGTGTTTATATGAACACGAATAGCATCCGTTTTTGACTGTCGGTAAATGACTCATTTTCATTGGTTGCCAACGGTGTTTCATTCTATTTATAAAAAAAAGATGAGCGAATTGTCGCCTGTAATAAGAATTATCAAAATAAAAAAATTCCAGGTTTAGAATAAATTTCCCTGACTTTTCCCTGTTTTTTCCCGGTCTCCCGAAATTCCCTGACTATTCCCGGTTTTCCAGGTTTCCCGGTCGGGTGGCCACCCTGAAAAGGCAATGCCTGTGCGAATTTTGCTCCAAACTTGAGCATTGCTCTAAGAATTTTACTTACTCTTCTTAATAAGTATTGCATCCGGGGAACGTAGTTTTTACAAAATAAAAATAATCAAGAACAATTTGCGAACAACATCCTCTCAAACAAGATCGTCAGACCTCGCTATATTAGGAATTGAGTATGAACTGAATAGCAGTTTAGATGTGTCTGAATTAATTAGAGAATTCTCTGAACTAAAAGTTCGTAAAAATAAAAAAAATCGTCTGAATTATACTCTTGTAAACTGTTTTTTAAAATGAAGAATTTTAAGTGAAAAGTTATTATATTTGTGTTAATTACTGAGTTACACTGTTGTTTTTTGGACGTTCGCTAAAAAAATGTAAAAAAAGACCATCTATCGTCTTTTTTAGAATGCTTACATTGTAGTTCCATCGGGGCGCATTTTTTTTACTTTTGAACGGGGCTGTTCAAAGGCTAAATCCGACCCTGGACCTAGGTAAGGTCGAGAAGAGATCTTGCCTTATTCACCAAATCTTAGAGATAACTCTGTTAGTGATGAATGAAAGCAGAATAATGCCATTTCATCTTGGCGGGAAAATACCAAAATAAATAAAGAAATAAAAATTATATTTTTATTTGTGGAGAGTCTAAAAAAACTAATTGATCATACTCCCACAAAAATCTTGTAAATCGATTATCAGTTAATGAACATTTGGAGTAGTGAATATCATCTTTGTACGGATTTTGTTCGTTAACACATTCATTAGACTGACAAAATTAATTAAATAAATACTATTAAGCTTGAGAAATGATTTAGTGAAGATTTCTTGACGATTAATTAAATGAGTTTTTTTACTGAATTCCTTCCATATGAAAAATTGAATTCCGATGATAAAACACGCTGAAGCGGAAAGTTGTAGACGATAAGAAGATTTGTGTATTATAATATTTTATATAAACGTATTTTTACATTAAAAATATTAATTTTTAAAAAATATCTATTTACGGCCGCGTTAGCATTCTGTCCAGTGATAATATTGAATATATTTTTACTTTATCGCATATGACGTCTTCGCCATCTAGCCGACGTCAACAGCTGATCTGAAATGTGATAACTGTAACCATTGTTATGTTATATGTATTTGTTGTATTATAGGTACTTCAAATTTTGCTTACAATACTGAAGCATATGGAAGGTTTCATGACAATTAATTAAATAGTTAATTTTATTTATAAAACATGTAAATATTTTTAACCAATCAACGCGGGTTATATCAGCTAATTTAATAACAATTTTTAATGTGTGGATTTCAAATTGAGGAAGCTGACACTTCTCACATTAGAATGTAAATTCTTGTTACTATTTCGATAAAAATTAGCGTCAGTGATTACTAAAATAAAAGTGCTTCCCATTTCGGAAGGTGTTATACAGAGTGTGAAGCTTGATTACCTTTTTTTGCTGGAATAGGAACATACTTGTCCTGATCGAAATCTGGTAAATCTCCTCTCATGACCATGAATGGATCCTTATCGGGGTTTCTTTCGTATCGTTGGTAGATTTTCCCACCTGCAGACAGTATAAATAAAAATTTGAAGAGGCAAAGGAGTTACGAGGAATGAAATTTAATGTAGACAATCACATGGTTACAACTGATACAACATTGGTACTAGCTTGAAACTTTTAGTCCTCTGATATAATCACCAGCGTTGTGTATGACATGTTTTCGGCGATGTTGAAGTCGTAGAATATCTGAAGCAGTATCAGTTCTGTTGATGGAGCTCTCTATCACTTTAAGAATCTCTGGAACAGTTCAGTTGCAATCCGTGACTGATATGTTCGCTCTCTACATAAGTTCTGAAACATTCTCCGTACTCCCTTGATTTAAGCCCCTGTGACTATAATTTGATTCCAAAGGTGACTCCCAAGTGGCCTTGGAAAGAACCACTTGATGGCATTCGCTACCAAACTGCTCCGGTGATTTTTAAAGTGATAGACGCTCCAAGGTCCAAACCATTAACAGAAACTGGTACTGCTTCATGTATTTTACAACATCTACATCACTAAAAAAAGTTGTATACAACTCTGGTGACCAGATAAAAGGATTATAAACGTTTCAAGCTAGTTGTTATGTGGTAACGGCTGTAATTGTATGGTTGCCATCAAGGGTGGAGAATCTTTCAGCACTGAAAGGCCACATAACACTCAGAAGTTGGACAAATGTCGCAAGAGCAGAATTTTAAAGGTTATTGTTCTGTAATTATTATTATATTATAGACAAGTATATTATTTCAATGCAAATTGTAAACAACTGGTAAGGTCGCATAAGAAACTGAAAAATGCCTCAGGTTCCCCACCGCTGGTTGCCACTTTTAAACTTGCAACCCTTGAATCTCTGTCATCCTATCTGATGTTGTAATTTTAAAAGAGAAAGATGAAGTCGAATACAATTTGTCCCTTACTTTTGTGAGAACCTGGCAGGAACCAGAGACACCCATTTTCGACGGTAGCATCCTCAAGGGGCGTCCACAGACCTATGGAGCTGGGAGGTTCGGTGTACAGAAAGGTGGAATCTTGGTGAGGCCGAACTAGAAGATAAAATTTCGCCAAAAATTAAGGACACATACATTGCACAGCTTCACAAATTTTTCATAGTCATCGCATCGCTTCTTCTCTGGTAAATAAATTTTCTTCTAAAGGCCAGCGGAGAGAGCCGGATTATGAAAGATGCAACTGTCTAGGAAGGGCACAAGTCTGGGGGGGGAGGGCAGGAGGACTTTAGATTTTTTTGTGGTATTTTCAGAGGATTCTAAATGTTTGCTTTCATTTAATTCAGAAGCGCCATTTATTCGAACATATTCAAATCAAAATCAAGTATGGGAGAGTGGAGTAAAACCGGGTACCTTGATTTTGTCGTTATTAATTTTCCTTTCTAGTGGGCAAATTCTTAATTATACTCTACTAATGGAGAAAAAGGAATAGTCATAGTTGACATGTTGTTGTTCAATTCACTTCGTCTGTGAAGGTTTATTTGTTTTATGACGCCAACTTTCCAATGTTCGTTTCTATTTAAACTATCCCTATTTATTACTCATTACAATTATAAAAACTATATTTAGACCGGTTTATTATATGCTTATTAAGGATTTATATCCTATCAAACAATAAAGATTTAGTAAAACAATTGCGTCGTTCTGTTTCGTTTTTATAATCTCTGCATTTGGGGTAAAACCGGGTATTAGGGAAATGGGAGGAAGGAGGATTTTCTTAGATTGTGAGATAGTTGGTAGTTAGTGAGGGCTATTCCTCTCTCACCTTTTTGCCAAATGATCTGACGGAAAGCATTTCCAATTTATTTCGATTTCTAATATTTTCTTTTTTGTGATAATTTCGAATAATACAAAGAATTATTTTAGTCAACATTTTAAAAAGAATTTGAAATTTATTTATTCCATTATTTCCTCGCTTACAAATAAACGATTTTAATCACTTTTTCTTCATATGAAACTTAAATTCATGTAAAATTAAAAATCTTTTGCTCGAAGTCTTTGCAATCGTTTGGTTTTATTTAACGCATCGTCATTTCGATTGAGTTCGTCTCTTCTTAGTTAGCTTGAATTTTAAAGAAGAAAGACACGTAGAATACATTTTTTTTCTTTTGCTTTTGGATTGGATTATTTTTCTTCTTACGCTTTTGGATTTGGATAATTAAAATAGTAGGAGAACCCAGTAAGTTTTTTACGTATTTCCACTTCCTTTTTGTGTACAACATTTGTTAGGTTCTTACATTTCGTTTTGCCGCTATTCTGTTCTATTGTAATTTCCAAACCAGCAGTGTTTCATTTCGCTAGTGACATTACTAGGTTCCCTGTTTCGTTTCTATAGCTTACCTTAGATACGAATTTTGGAAATATTTTTTAATTGATTGTCTTTATTCTTAAATTGTCAACTATTATAAGTATTGTTAAATCTTAAAAAAATTGTTTTATTCTTAAATTGTCACTTAAAATAAAAAGTTATGCTACTTTTCCACTGAAAATCTAGTTTTCCCTAATTTCCCATAGAGTTAACATGTGTATCTAGTTTTACCCCACTAGTGGGGTAAAACCGGGTACTTTGACTTTTCCTGAAAGATATATTGTACTCTGATAAATAATGAATATTTTAGTAAAATCTGGCAAGCTCTATGTCGAATAGTTTAGCTCCAACAGGCCTTCGAACCTTAGGTACCCGGTTTTACCCCACTTTCCCCTATTGTTTTAAATTTAAGGATATTATTCTTGGGATATATATATATAATATGTTTACAAATCTATTTACAGATCAATGCGGTCCTTTTTCTTTGCGTTTGACTCACTCACAAGGCTGCATTTAACTGATTCGCAAGTCAACAGCCCTGGAAACTTTGTATTTGAGTGCTTAGAATGCTTAAAATGTGTTTTGTAACTTCTTTTATGATTTGTTTTAAATTGCTTTTCAATTTGCGTTTTCTTATTTATTTATTCTTGTGCGCGAGATACTGAAATTCTCTTGAAGGTTATCAGCAATTTAACGTTTTGTTATCTTAATTTGTCAGGTATTTGTTACTTAAAAACTGCTTATATAGATATTAAATTAAAATCTATAAGATAAATTAAAAACCCTCTCTGTCTATGTGAACACGATAACTCAAAAATGCCACCAGAAAGATGGATAAAATTTAGCTCATGGTTTTAACATCAAAATTGAGTATCTGGGTCAAATTTTGAACCAAATATATCAAAGTTTAGAATATCTGTCTATTCGTGTGTGGGGAGAAACACGATAAATCCAAAACAGAAGGAACTAGACGAATGTAGTTTGGTAAGCCATCTTAATACCAAAATTGTGGTACTGTATCTTTAGTTTTTTGACAATAAGTTTTGCACAACTTTTCAAATAATCTTTCGATATATGTCAAGAAGCTCATAAAGGCTATCATTTTCTATTGTTTCAAGCGATGCATTTTAAAACCTAATGTAATGATGATTATTTCACATTTTCTGTCACTTTTGGTCTGTTTAAAATGATTAAACGTATTACCTTCTGTTTTAAAGAAACGCACGGAATCAGTTTTTAGCATTTTAAAATGAACTTACACACTTCTCCGATCTTTGGGTTCTAGAAAGATATTAGAGAACATTAATGCTATAAAAAAGGGAGCTAAATAAAGTATTAAATAAAAAATATATGCTTGCATGACTAAACATTTTTATTCATTATTATTAAAAAATATAGAATAAAAAAATCGTAAGCAGTATAATAAGAGACATCCGGTACGTTATTCTGATATGCACTGGTTTGTAAAATTAAGAAATTGCGCACATTTTGTCGAATTTGAAGTTGAACTGAATTTGGCATGAATACAATGTAATACAAGAAAGAAAAAACAAAACGCAATAGACAAAATAATTAGTCTTACAATTATGATGTACTAATGATTAAAGCTCGTCAGCTCAGAAAGGGACTGAAATATGGATATGATCCTCTCTCAGCAAGTAACAGGATGAGTTCTTGAAGGAATCGCCTTTATCGCAGTTCCGTAGTTTCACACACCTGAATGATAATCGGAGGGAAAGGTCAAATAGCTACATATTTCCTTCTCGAGAGCGCCCCAGAAATGTTGAATAGGATTTAGGACCAGATTCGTGGCTGATCAAACCACCTGCAGAATACATTCTACTATAAAAATAAACAGAAGGCTAACTATACCTCTGAAAAGTCGAATATAGGGTTTCATCAGAAAGGGCTTCCTGTCAAAAGACCCACCGTTAGCGTCTCTTTCACTTCACCCCATAAATGAGCGTACATTTAACATGGAACAGAGAACATCAACCTTGAAGCAGACTTCAATTTGGGGTAATTGTTTCTACACAGAGGAGCAGTGGCGAATCCAGGGGGAGAGCTACTGGGTTACAGCCCCTCCAGAGCTGGACCAGAATGTTTTATTTTATTTAAAATCACTACAGCTGTTTTTTTTCTTAATCCCCCTTTTTTAAAAGTGATAATATTTTTTCCTGGCTTTTGACAGGCTCGAAAATTTTCCCACTTTTGTAATCATCCCACTCGTATTTGTGGCGTTGAAGCGGTCAAAAATATGTTTTTGCTAGTTATTTCATTGTGTTTTTTATTAAATTATCGAAAGTATTGTAGTGTTCTTTATGATTCTTATTGTCAAGTGAGTAGAGTCTGTAAAGTTAAAGTGTTTTGGTTTTCATAAGTCAAGGTTTGACATTCGTCACGACGAAACAAATTTTTTTATAACTCAGCCTCCCGCCCCCGACCCAAATACTGGATTCGCCACTGCAGGGGAGTTATACATCAGTCTGGGGAGAGTCTGATGCCGGATGCCTTTACTTCACCATGTGAAAAAAGAGACAAATGGATAAAAATTTGGACAGGTATCATGCGGGAGGGCAGAACATCTCTCCATGAGTTTGACAGAGTTTTCTTGACAGTTCAGAAGTATAGGGATGAGATCCTACAGCCTTGTGATCGAAATTTTGGTGTCAAAGGGAAATTTTGGGGTCAATACTGGGTTGGGACCTCGGTTCATTTTTATGGGCAAAATTGCTCATCCACGTAGGTCTCACCTGATCGACGATTTTCTTGAAATTCTCTGTAATCGCCGGATGAATCGATCAACCATATCTGTAGATCTGGAATATCTACGGATGCCCTTCAGAAGTCAGTTAGACACCAACCTCCCATAACCATCCAGGAGTTGAAAACTGCATAGGTAAGTTAAAGATCATCTATAATTTAATTAGAAAAAATAGTTTTAATGAGAAAGTTAGCTGCTGAGCTCTCATGCATAGAATTCGTAATACGCAGGTCACGTGAGCGAAGTTTGATCGTGATAGCAATATTTCTCCTTGTTCTGTCAAGAGTAAACATGGTCGCACCGCTAGCAGTATACGTACAGCTGGAAAGAACAGCCAGCAGGCATCCGTTCACACTGGAGGGAAGGTGTTGCAGGAGCCCAGATTAATCGGAGGGTCTCTACCCAATGCTTAATCACGCAGACTCTAAGGGCATCCGATTTTTTTTGTCGCTAATTACTTCTCCGACACCTTCCTGGCATCGACAGTGCGTGGGCAGAGGTATGTATGCACTACGCAACTGCTATGAATATACTTCATGCCACCCCTCCAATTGTACTGAATTGCTACGACCCTTCTCTTCTCCCGTGGAGCAAAACGATCCCTCTACACGTACTGAAAGCTATAATTACGGTCCCGGTCCTGATCTGATTTACGACTTCTGGGGAAAGTGATAAGCAAAACTGTCGCTAATCACTTGTCCGACACTGTTGCGTAGCGGAAGGTATGTGCTATTAATTTATTTCAGGTCACAAATTGCTTGTCTGACATTTGCCCACCTACTACTTGTTCGACAGAAATCGGATGTGTGCACCGAGCCAAACCCTCAAAGATACGAACGTCACTTTTCTACGGAACAAGTTCTAGACACAGTGCATCAATGGTCGACCCTCCAACCCCAAATCCTCTTCTCGCATGGAATATACAAGCTTGATGACTTCTGGACCAAATGCGTCGGAAATACAGGGTACTGTGCCGAGAAATGATGTCTGTTTTCACCCCTAGCTTTGTTTACCTACTCTTCATAATTAAACTTTATGAAGAGTAGATAATTTTTAAATAAGGCAGATAATTTTTACTTCCCTCGTACTTATCTGAAGGTGTAGAACAGACTGCTACAGAAGCTCATTAATTGTCTCATCTACAGTAGAGGTTGCGCTGTGCAAGCCTTACGATTATTAAAGGGGACCATACCCATATTAGAATCTTTTAATGTTCAGGTTTCCAACAAGGGTCACTTTGGGTTGATGAACTTTACTGACGTTTTATTTTCTCTAATATAACTGTGTATCCATGCCAGATTTTATTCATTAGTGTCAATTCAAATTGAAAAAATTATACAAACTCTCTTAATTTTGAATATAATTGTATTTATAGAAGTTATTCTGGAATTCTTCTTTTTCCTCATTTTAAATTCATTATTTAACATTAACACTTCATAGAAAGTTTATACAAAATGCAAGCTTTAATCATATCAAAACAGAACATGGGAATGTTAATCAATTAATATAAAAGAATGGTTCATTAATTCGTTGTATTTTTGCATTCATGAATGGATATCATTGCATTTGAAAAATCACGTCAAATTAAACTGGCAAATCGAGAAAAAAATTTTATTTCTCATTGTCTCGTAGTCTATATAAATTTTAGATGCTAGTAGACTAATGTAAAATTTTCAAAATTCTTTCAAAGCCATGTCCTTGCGTATTTTATGTTCCTTAAACGTGTACCCGCTGCTCTAAATTAAACTTGTTTTCGAAAAAGTATTATAAAACTTAGCACTATCTAATGTCTATCTAGCTACTTATTTTTCTTAGAAAAACATGCGCTTTCTCTCATTTATAGTGTAGCTTCAATAATTCATAAAATATCCGAGAAAAACTATTAAAACCAAAATAAATATAAAGGATTAAACATTACAGAATTTAACAGACAAAGTTGAAAAATACTGGATCATATTTCAAAAGTATCCATTGAAGAAATTCTAAAAATTACTTGATTATAGATTGAATAAAACGCTTTGTTGCTTACCTTGAAAATAAGCATACTTTGGCATATAACTGGATCCTTATATTCAAAAGTTCTCAATAAATCCTAGAGAAAAAGTTGCCATTCTTAAAGCAAAGCAAATTTAATAACTTAAACTTTTAAAATATTACTATTTCGGCTCTGAACTCCAGATTTTTTATAAAGAAAAAATTCTACATTTTAGTATGTAAATAAAAGCGCGATTAATTTCTCTTACTTCCAATTTTTATTAATATTTAATTTTGTTTATAATAAAGGAAAGTATTTTATAATTTTTTGATAGAATAATTTTTTAATGTTTATTACAAATTATGTAGTATTCTAATATTTTAATGTTGAACCAGTTAAAATGAATATTGCAGCATTGTTCTCGAAAATTCAGGTGAATCAATAACTTTTTAGTTAAGATTATCACCGCTCTGTTACACAAACGAAATTTAATTTAGTAAGTCGGTAATCATTAAATACGTTCTCGTTATAAATTAGTCTGCTTAAGTGAATATAGTTGAATAGTTAGTATAACATGCTTTTTACATAACTTCTTATTAAATTTAATCAGCAATATCATAACTTTCAACTTAATTAAACATTACTTCTGGAGTCTTGAAGGAAATATTGTATCTTAAACTGCTCAAGCAGAAAAAATATGCCTTTTAGAAATTCTTCTTTAGAGTTTAAAAAAAAAAAAAAACCTTACCATTTTTTTCTAATTCTTTTAAATTAACAGCTGAATTTTACAAGATTAAAGTATAATTAAAACTGAAGTAGAATATTTAAAAAATTTAAATAACTAGAAACTCACTTTAACTTTTCGGCTGAAACTGATCTGCTTGAATTGGGGATTCCACCAATGAACAGCTACAAAGAGAATAAGGGCAATGAATAAATAAATTAGGTTTTAGGTTTTCGAGTAAAGCAGATAAAATGCAAATCTGTTGCGAGGGCCGTTTTTTTTCAGCCACCATTCGAGTCGCTGATACGAGCAGACAAGCCGTAGGAGGTGCGGTGGACGATTGCGCATGTCTCTAACCATAACCTCAACTACTGCCGACGACAGCTGTCCAGTTTGAACTGAGCTGTCGGCATGAAAACGTGGCTAGTAAACTTGATGTTCCCGCCAATTGAGCGTTGTATAGTGTTATTCGCTTTCTTCACGTAGAAGGCTGGTTTGTGGAAAACGATCATTGCAGCTGCTTCTTGTCAGATTTTACAACGACTGCGAAGAGCATTCTGACTTCTGGAGTTGAACCGCGTTAAGCATCTGACCGCGGTCCAAAATGACGACGTCTGTCCCAGAATAGTTCTCGTGTTGATTCAAAACGGGATGATGATACACCTACGTTAAAGTAATCTCAATTGACAAAATGTCCCTTGGACATTCCTGTGCTAGGACAGTTCGTGGTCACTTTCTAGTTCAAACTGATTTGGCACACATTGTACTTGAGAACATGTAGACAACAGATGATGAAAAACGTAATGTGCGGGGCTTCTAGAAAAATTATCTGATTGGTCACCTTTCAGGGAGAAGAACGATGATGATCCCACAGTAAAATTACTTCAAGTAGTGCTGAACGATGTGGCGACCGAAATGGTCACTTGAAGTGTTTAGCGTAAGAGGCTTTTTGGTGTCCTTCATCATTTTTCTTTCTTCCGGATAAATGGTAAACAGGTGACAGGGGAGAGTGGTAAATTGTAGCAGAGGTAGTTCAGAAAAAAAACAGAATGCATGTTTGTTTGTTTTTTTGTTATTTTTTGTGTCTGTGAAAGAATAACTTTTTTAACATTACTTGTAAAGGAATCGTTTTCGGATCATTCATTCGTAAGAACATTTGTAAACTGCTAGCAGTAAAGCAATGGTGAACCGATTCCAAAATATTCATTGCTAACAGAATAACCAGCGTTGATCGGTCTTTTTAGTATCAAAATGTTGTAGGAGACGGGAAACTATGAGCACAATGATGTATTTTCACTCTTGGAAAAGTAAAAATAGTATTCTCTAAAATGTAATATTGAAATTCATCAATAGTTGTTCCTGATATAAATTGTTAATCGTCTATTCTTTAACTCTTACTGGTGTTCTTCCGGAATTCTGTTAATGTGTTCTAGCAACAGTTCTTCATCTGTACTCTTGTTCGTGATGTGTTTAATTTCCTTATATTTGTGTATAAGACTAATTTTGAAAAATATATTAAAATTAGATAAAAAAATTGTACGGAAATGAAATTGATGTGGAAAGCTAATTTTGGTAACTTTAAGATGGTTTAAAAATAGTTTTTCTGAGAAATAGTATTTTTGAAAGATATCTCGAGAAAAACGCCACAATCTTGTTTAATTTTTAATTGACTGAAATTTTAATTAACTTGGGGGTTTTGAAAAGTTGACAGATATTTTTCTCTAGTTTTGAAGAGCACATTTGCCAGATTTCCTCAAGATTGGAAAAAAATCTGTAGATTTGTATAAGGAACACACACAAGACTCACACTCTGTTTTATACGGAATGTTTAAAATAAACGTGACCAAACTTTAAGGGTTGGCCAGGCATACGATAAGCATCCAAAATCACATAGGAACATGGGTGCGCAAACGCCACCTGGAGGCAACAAATGGAATTTAAAGTAATAATTTAAAATAAAAAACTACGCATTTTTTCGAATATCTCCGGAAGGGCTGGATGAATTTTCCTCGAACTTCGACCATATGAAGAATATGTTTCAACTCACGATTTACATTCAAGATTCGGTCACGAGGGCATTTAGGGGACTGACCAGAAATTGGTGAATTCGAAAAGGGATTTTGGTTCACCCCACTTCACAGAAGCCCATAATGGTTTGAAACTTTTATCAATTCTTTTGTGTGATGTGAGCTATATTTGTAAAAATAGCACGAATAGTACGGAAGATATAAAAGTTTCCTTTAAAAATCCGAAATTCTCCTCGCTGCAATGCCGATATCTTTCTGAATCTTGACAGTATTTAACTGGAATTTTTAAATAAGTTTCCGCATATATTTGTCTTTGAAGTTATGAAAGAAAAATTACGCTACGTTTCGCATCTGCGCAGTAAAAAAATATTTACTACAAATACTCATATTGTCTCTAATATTCAAGGTATTCATTTAAAATTTTTATATAATGCTTCCCTAATATATTGTCATATATTCTATAAGTTTAGTATAATTTGATTGAAAACTCTCCATGTTATAAGGGGGAGGGGGAACATGCGCGAAAAGTTCGAATTTTTTAAGAACATTTTTATGTCTTCCCGAATACTCGTGCTATTTTTACGAAATGCATGCAAATATTGCTCACATCACGCAAAAGAATTGTTGAAAGTTTCGAACCATTATCAGCTTTTTGTGAAGCGGGGTGAGCCAAAATCTCTTTTCTTCTTCATTAATTTCTGGTCAATCCCCTAAAGGCCCTCGTGACCGAATCTTCAATGTAAATTATGAGTTAAAACCTATTCTTCATACTTTCGAAGTTCGAGGAAAATTCATCCAGCCTATCGAGAGATATTTGAAAAAATGTGCAAATTTTTATTTTAAATTTTTACTTTAAATGCCATCTGCTGCCTCCAGATGGCGTTTGAGCATCCATGTGATTTTGGATGTTTATCTTATGCCTGACATACAAATAGAGTTTGGAAATGTTTTTATGAAACACCCTGTATATATAGATGGGATGTAGCTCTTTTCTCAAAACATTACAGCAAAAATTTTAGTGCTACATTCCCCTCTCCCCCCCCCGAAAAAAAACCACCCCACCCCTGGTTTGTTTAAGAGCGAGAGTTGGAGTTTGTTCGGTTCTGAATAGCGAATTACACACACTTAATGTACAGTTTGCAATAATGAATCGGAAATATATAAAACGGCAGTTGGTTCTCCATTGCATTCTGCGTCTAGTGGCGTCACGATATGCTGGCTTAACACACATTAAATGCGTCGTGCTGATTTATTTTCTGCTCATTTTCTATGATGAAAAGGAACGTGACGTCCCACACAGCATAAGACAACCTGTAATTAGATATTAAACGATATGCGAAGTTACGTTTACAGTGTAACTGTGACTAGGGATGGGAAAAATCTACCGGTTTAAACCGAAAACCGATTTTTTTTTCGGTTAACCGGTTTTTTCGATTATTTTTTTGCCCCGGTTTAAACCTGTTATTTTTTTAAATCCAAAAATCGCCAAAATCAGCTATGAAAAGATAGGCTCGGTTTTAGGTTCAAGTTATGAAGTTTTGAATTTCATCATCTTAGGCCAATAAACGGCCACCGCTTCCTCGAGGCGGACATTGAGAGGGTCTAAAGTAGTCAAGCTTTCATAACTCGATTAGTTTTGGTCGCAGAAGAATGGAGCATTTTGTTTAAAATTTCAGTGTGCCAAAAATATCTTAAAAAATATGATTAATAGGAGCGAGGGACTGTATAAAAATTTAAACATAGTTTTATTATTATTATACATATAGACGCAAACAAAACAAAATACGATTATTTACGTCTGTACTCTCTAATTTCTTTTTTTATTTGTCTACAATTCTTAAAATTCAATACTTATTGTACTAATTACTCATTTATTATTATTACTTATTGTATTAATTACTTATTTATAATCATTACTTATATTGCATTAATTAATTATCGTATTAATACTTACTTATTGTATATTATTATTAATAAAAAATTCTGTCCACAGACGTTGATTCTTTAAAAAAACAACAACCGAAAACCGGTTTATTCAAAAACCGGATATTTTGAGTGGTTTTTTATTAAAGGGAGGCGAAAAAAAAAAACGGGTTTAACCGAAAACCGGGTTTTTTTTTTTTTTTTTTTTTTTGCAATAACCGCCATCCCTAACTGTGACATCACGTGATTTGACTCCGAAAACTGTTCGAAAAAATGAGAGTTTATATTGGAAAGTATTTACATTAACACAATAAGTACAAGGTTTCCTCACACCGAGTTCTGTCCCGACTGACAATTCGTAAATCGGATTTATATTTTTCAACTCTATTTTTGTTCAAACGGGTTATATAAATTTTACATAAAAAAGCAAAAATTCAATCTATGTACGTATAATTATTGTACTTAATTTGAAAAATACATTTACTTTATTACTATAAATGAAAATACAACCGGAAATTATGATTTCTTTTGAAATTTATTTAGTAGTCGTAAGTCGAGTAGAAGGTGTGTTTAAAAAAGTGAGATTTATAATGTAACCTTCAAGTAGAAACAGTAAGATGGAGTTTCTTTTAGTATTCATATGTTTATTACATTTAAAAAATCTTTTGCTGTGCATATCACGCTTTACATTATTTTTTTTTTTTACGTTCTCTAAAATATTTAAATTATTTCTCTCTTTTCTTTCTTTCCATTTAAAAAATACTTATATTTCAATTCCCGTAAAATAATTTTATGTTGCGTTAAAAAAAATTGGTGCCAATCTTATTGAAACTAAATTCAGAAAAACTAGTCAAAATGTTTTTATCTTTGTTGGTTGCACGATGCGTAAATTTTAAATTGCATTTTGGTACTAAGAATTGGTTCTAAGAATTTACCGTAAGCAATCTTGTTCAGAGCTTTCTTCTTTTCCACTATCATATTTCCTGAAAAAATAAAGAGAGACCAAAAATTAACTTTCTATCAATGGTTAACCATTGTTTTATTTCAAAAATACATAAATATACAGGGTGGTCATAAGTTATTGGACTTATTTCATATATTAATTTAAAAACTAATAATGTTACACCTGTGTTTTTTTAAATGAGAAAGCAAATAAAAAAGGTTTTTTTTTTTTTTTAAATAGGTGACATGCCATTATAGCGTTCTAAATTTGCTACAGCGAGAGATTTCCATACGCAATGGCTACCAATCAGTAGAAGCCGATGAGTGTTTTCTGGTTTCCTTTTCTTTTTTTAAGTTTTTTTTGAATATCTCGAAAACTATTCAGTTTTCGAATTACAATTCTTTATTCATCATTCTTTTATTTTTCTTCTAGCTTTAATAGTTTCGCAGATAATGGCTCTCAAAAATGGGAGATGCCCAATAATTTACGACCACCTATACCGTCATAACGGCGTGTTACCTATCGGAAAAAAAGTTTTTAAATGCGCTCTCATTTGAAAAAAAAACGTGGTTGTAACATTATTAGTTTTTCTTTTATCAATTTTTGAAATGGGTGCAATAATTTATGACCACACTCTATTAAGAGATCAAAATAACAAAGACAAATGTCAAATTGACCTTACCATCCGAATCGAAAGCATCACCTTCAAAGAAGTAGGCGATCTTATCTGCGGAATTGATGTAGTACTCCTCATCTTTCTAAAAAAAAAGTGTGAAGATTTAGAGGCAGAAAGAAAAATCGATAGTTAGAAATTAAAAATGTTTTATCTTCGTCAATATTTATACTTCGTGATAACAATGATTCTCGTCGGCAGGTGACTGTTCTTTCGATTATCTCAGTGGCACGCGAGTCAGGATTTTTTTTATTCCATAATAAGCATCCAGGCTCAAGATTTCCGAAAGTAATAGCTTTTACTGAGTGACACAATAAGTTACACAAAAGATAAGGTTTTGCTTGTCTCATTAAGATCCGGTGTACATATCCGATTTGTATCGGACAATTTGTTAGAGACAAAATGTCGAAGAAGCGATAAGCGGCGTGAAATACGTTGATAGCTGTTGGGTAGTGCACACATACAGTCGGACCTCTATTTTGCGAATTTCTCTATTTTGCGAACTTTTTCTCGGAACCAAGAACATTTTGCGAATTTCTTCGTAAAATAACCTCCAAATAGCGAAGTGCATTCTCTATTTAACGAACTTTTTCTTGTGATCCAGTATTTTTTTTTCTCCTTATTTCTCAAAATATTTCTAAACATTTCAAACTTATTCTTTCTTTTAACACATTTTATGGTGATCAATGACCTTGAAGCTGGAAAATGTCAAAGCGAAAGTGCTTGAGCATCAAAGAAAAAAATTTAATTTTTCATGAGGTAGATAAAGGCGTGAGAAAAAAGGATATTGCTTTAAAATTTGGTATTCCTCCAAACAGATTATCAACCATAATAAAAAATCGAGATAAGATACAAAATTATGATTCATCGAATTCTTGTTCAAAACGTTTAAAAGCATGTGTCTATGAACATGTGGATGAGGCAGTTTTGAAGTGGACAGTGTGAAAAATAAAAACAATACAGCATTGAATTGCGATGAAGACGAAGATGATGAAGATGGAAATGATCATGATGCAGAAATCAACAAACCTTCGTATGATGAAATGCTAAAATTCATTAATGTTAATATAAAATTATTTTTTTAAAATTGAAAATACAGTGCATTCCCGGACAATGTTTTGTTTTATTCTTGTTTTCCTTTCAGATTTCTTTTTGATGGGTAAAATATATAAAACAAATAGATGTTAATTTACAAAATAAAGGTGTGATTAATTACTTTTTCGATAATATTTAGTGTTTATGAATTTAAAATCTGTTTTGTGTAGTTGAAAGTATTTTAAAAGGTGCATCTCTATTTAACGAATTTTCCATATAACGAACTTTTTTTCGGGATTTAGCGACTTCGTTAAATAGAGGTCCGACTGTATCTCCTGCCGAGCTGAAATGTCAGACAAGTAATTAGCGACACCTTTTTTCGGTATTTTCTCCAAAGGTTGGAGAGAAATAGGAACAGAACCGGAGTTTCTGGGCATTACTCAACTACTAATCTTTCTGGGCATTAATCGCTTCTCTGGCATTTTGTGTGGCTAATGACTTGCCGACACAAATCGCATGTGTGCATCAGACCTTAAGAGAGCAACTCCTCGAGTTTTTTACCGGGTTAAATGTGTGCGCAATTACTGGTAATCAACTTCTACCCCCTAGTAGCATTTGAGATGTTATTAAATTTCGCGGCTTATGAGGATCAGATAATCCAAAATGCGAATATTTTGCTGATCACAATAATTTTAATGTAGTTCCAATTTAAAAAAAGTCAAACTGTGTTAAGTGCGAAGCTCTGGGAGGCATGACAGAAGCGCCTCCTCTTCCGATCCAATGTCTAACTGCTCAAATGCTAGTAAAGAGATTTGTTACCATTTGGAGATATGCACATCCACTAACTACGCTCACACTAAATTTCATTAACTTGCAAGGAAACTTAAGGAGTTGATCTCTTTAATGCGGTTCAAATTTATAACTAATCATTCTAAGCATAAGCGATTCCTTTTTATACCTTTACCCAGAACACCCTGTTTATACAATAGGTACCAAAAGTCTCTATACGATGATGAAAATTTTGAATGAATTTCTGTAATTTCGAAAATAATTTATACTGTGGAGGAAATGTCTGGTAGTATGATGGGATTAACTATACAAAACATATGTAAGAAAATAATTTCCAGCCTTTTCTATTTTGTATCATGAGATTAAAAAATTCGGAGAGAACCAAGAAATTGTTCTAAGAGAAGAATCTAGTCTCTTCTCAAGAACCTAATGATAATCATATTATCCAAAATGCGCATATTTTGCTGATATACAATAGTTTTCATAAAGACCCAAACAAAAAAAAAATCAAACGGCGACTATGACTATAGACTGCCAAAAGTCTTCGTACGCTAAATAAAGCTTCATTTTGACGTCAAGAAAATCTCAAGTTCTAATTTTCGGGCGAACGATTTACTTAGAATCTTCAATGCAGTAATCGATTCAGTAGACAGATGCAGCGGCCAATTATGTGTTTGCATATAATAATGTGTTTTCATATAACGAAAAAAAAAGATCTTTCTCAAATTTAAAAAGTAAGGCATAATCAAAAGATTGTATATGATTTACACATATAGATGTGGTTTTCGTCGTTTCTTAAATGAAAAAAAAAATTGATTCACTTTTCTTTAAGGCTCTAGTCTAAGTAAACTTGAACTATTGCACCAACCACATACTTTTAATGTTTTTCAAAGCAATTTTTTAGCCGCTTTAATAATGGAGATTACTTTTAAGCTACTATTATAATTTTTATTTAGAAGAGGTGCATAGACTTTTTTTTTCAATTTACATAGTAGCCATTGCATATAATTTAAGCAACAAACAAAGAAAAAAATTACTAAAAACATACTTTTCTTTTGGGATCACTGTAAGCCGAATGAACATGTACATCTTCTGTCATGTTCTCCATCAAGTCCGCCAATCCTTGCTTCATAAGCTCCACCTCTTCTGAAGTTAGGAAGTTTTCAATTTTGATGCAGCCATCTTCCTGATACTGAACGTAAGGAATTAATTAATATAAATCTCTGAAGAAAGAATGACAGCTACTTAAAAACGATCAATTAAAAAAAATTACAAAGTAACAAATTGTCAAACCATAAAACACAATGAATTTATTTGTTTTTACACAAGTTAATTTCTGCATTACCGCATAGTCAATTCCACATGCTTAATAATTAACAATTCTTCCTTACTTTCTAGAAGGACAAATGCTTTCACACAAGCAAACGATATTTTGTTATCAATAATTCTAATATATTAGAAAAACAAATTAATTTTAAACAAAGAGGAAATAAACAAGTTAACAATTTTAAAATGGATAAAATTATCTAATTTTTTAAAATAACGTTTGGTTTCATTATAATCCCTGATTTTCATGACGAATCATTTCGGAAAAGTTCAGTAAATAATTTTTGTATGAAAACAAAGAGATTTACTATAACGAAAAAAACTGCATTGTATAACTAATATTGCAAGAGACTGAAAAGGTTAACAGTCTATTTAATTTGCAGTCATTTTGATTCACTTGCAATAACAATAATGCGGGAAAAATGGCTTTTCACTGCGTTCTAGCCTTCCTAGTTTTATACAAATGAATCTTTGTTAGAAGGGTGATTTTCAAATTAGTTATCAATAAAGTTTTCAACCGTCTAGAGCCATATTAGCAACTAATAAAATAAATTTTTTTGACATAATTTTTATATGACCTTTAAGAAAGCATTTATGAACTTTTTAAACACAACAACGGTTGCTCAGCAGTGCAAATATAATAATCGAAATTTAAAAGATTTTAAATATAGTAACGGTTGTTAAGCATTGCCTCAATTTGTAATGTTTCGTGTATTGATATGATCAAGATACGATGATGTGTTAAAAGTCATGTGAAAGATATCTATAATCATCTACCGTTATGAAATATAACTTTGGATTTATAAAACGGTCTGAAGTACATGAATAAAATTATTTTTTTGTTTTATTTTGTTGCAATAAAAATGTATTCTTCGTGTGACGCTGCAAAAAAATAAAAATTTTTAGTTCCTTTTTAAAAGTAGTTTTTAGCGAAAGTTGAATAAATAAATAATGCTATGGAAAACTTAAAGTAGAACAAACGATTTCAGCTTTCGATGAACATTTTTTAAAATGATTTTACCATTATCTCAATCAACTATTAACTCAAAATGCAGTTTATTATACTTAATATGTTAAAAAATGAAAATGTGCTATGATTTCAGAACAGAGAAAAATGAATTAGGTTTATAATTAAATATAATAATTATTTTTTAAATAAGATTGTTTGCCAAAAACATAAAAGAAAGCAGAAGATTATTAATAATAAAAACCGCAGAGACATAATTGATTTCTGAAAACGATTTTACATTCGTCAATTCTTTTAAACATTTCAGAATGTGATGCATTATTTCTTTTATTTTCTACAGAAACAAATTTTGAAAGTTAGAATAGAAAAATGTTCCTAAAACGGAAAGAATTCAGCAGCATTCTGAGAATATTATTATTTGTCCTGGTAACTATTCTCAAAACAATTAAAGTCCCGAAGAGACCGGAGGGAAGGAAAAAAGGGAGAAAAAAGAAAAATCAAGAATATTTAATAATTATTTAATGTTACTTTTTCTTGTCTAACTTCAGAAGAAAGAAAAAAAGAAGTTCAGAATTTCAAAAGCAATTGACGAATTCGCCTTTTTTATATTTTCAGTATAATAATTTCTAAGAGACAATAAGACTTAAATGCATCACAGAACAGGAAATAGTATCTCACGAATTCTATTTCTTCTTTATATGATTCGAATCTATCATAAAATCAGATTTGGAAATATAATAGAGGGAGAATACCAAGACTACAGAATTAAATAGTTTGGTGTAAAAAACAGAAATTCAACAACAAATTTAAGTTATTATTGTTTATTACAAAAGTTATAAAAGAAAAATTTTAAGCCTCGAATGAAAATTTAAGACAGAAGTGAAGGAAAAAAAATATTTTTCATTGTTTAATTTACCGTAAAATGTTTTGTCTCAGAATCCAATGTAGTTTCCTCCGTCGTATATCGCATGTTTTTAATAAAATTTTACACGATATAATTTTATTTCGCTACAAAACCTAAGCAGTAAATGTAACAGAACAAAAAACATTCAGATAAACGAAAACACACACAAAAAAAAAAACCATAAGTTAATTTCTCGAATCTATTATTTTCTATTTTGAAGAATCTTGAAATTTGAATTGTAATGCATATCATTCTTTCATGGCGGTTTCACCGAATCAAAGCTAAAAATAAATGTAAGTATCCATAGTGCAACATTTTGGAACTAGAAATCAGTTTTACACTTATTTTTCTTCCTTTGATAACTTTTTTGACATCACAAATGACTTTAAACGTGGAAAAAATATAGAAAAATTATAAACTTTAGTTTTTAAATTCGTCTAAAATATGAGTTTCTTTCGTGTTTAATTCAGCTAAGTTGTATTACTTTCCAATACATTCTAAGATAATTCATTTTTCTAAGATAGAAGCAGAACAGCAATGGTTATTTTAAAAAAACAAAGTCTCCGTTTTTACCCGTTTTTCAGAAAATCATCCTGGATTTTGGAGCTTAAACAGAACACTTACCTTCTCGTAATACTTTTGGTAGTCCATTTCTGTCAGATGATTGATTTCGTAGCAAGAAAGGTCAGAATGAGTCTTCGCAGCAAAGAGATGCAGAGACAAACTAAATTTTCGATATTTATATAGCCAATATTTGTGATCAGGTGATTGGCAGCTGACGTACTATCAAAGAGGAACTAAGATAGAAAAATACATTCTCTTTGTTCTTTATGATTATGAAAGAATGAAGCAAGACGCAAAAATTCGTGATAATCTTAAGAGATAATCGTATTATGTTGGGTTAATTTACTGAGTGTATTTAATGATAATAAAAAGATAATCCGACATGTGAAAAACATTTAATTTCTCTAATAATTCTTACACACCAGAGTCTTCGTTCATGAAAGTATTTGCAAAAAATGTTAAGCACGCTTTTCTAAATGGCACGTGTAAATTGATATCTAATTGTTGATGATATGCAAATATCTATACTGGTTAATATCATTTTTGACCGAGAGAAGTGCAAACTCTTTCAACTCGACTGTTCGGCATTTCGTCTTGTTTGTCTGTAAATTTGTTTGCAATTCGGTCACGACAAACACCTTGCTCGATTTTTTCTTAATTTGGTATGAATATTCCTTGAAGTCATTAAAAACGACACATGTGTAAGGATTTTGCTTTCTGATTACGATTAAAGATGGTGACCGTTTTAATGGTTTCAGTTTAGTGTTTGTTGATGTGTTAATCCTGAATCTGACACCATTAAAGCATCTAAGTCGTTTCAGTAATGGCGAGACATTTAATTGTAATTTTGTTAATACTGATAAAAGCAGAAACTTGTGTAAATAATTCGCATTCGAAAAGAAGAAATAAAAGATTGCAATGAAGAGCAAATTTTAATTTATTTTTTACTTAGAATCGAGTTCTACTGTTCACAGAGCCACTAGCTACTGACCAAGCAAACCGAGGTCCTATTTTAACTCTACCGTTCATCATTTAGTCTATTTGTCCATAAATGTGTTACGCCGTCACGACCAAATGCGTTATTCAGTCTTCTTCGAATTTGGCATGAATGAAGCCTTGTGTAAGGAATTTTTTTGACTCCGATTCAAGATGATGGCCATTTTAATGGTTCTTTTTCATCGACAGCCTTTTTCAAAGATTCTAACCAAACGGTTCGTGCTATAACAATTTGAAGACTGCATCCGCTCTTGAGCATGAAATTTTGAACAACTCTGTTCAACCACTTTTTTGACGTGGATTTACCAGAAAACGAAGGGTAAAGGTTAGCAATAATGCTACAGAAGTGTATCGCTGACGTACCTAGAGCGAAAATGTGAGAAAGGATGCTTCCCTCCCCCTTCTGGAGGCCGCGGTGGCCTTGTGGTAAGGTTTCGGCTTTGGGGCCGGAGGGCTTCAGGTTCGAAATCCGATTCCACTGAAGATCCGTAGTGTATTTCTCCTGTTGCACGTTAAATCATAAGTAGGGGGCCAAACGTTCTCTCGCTGGTGTGGTGTGGAAGTTTGGAGAGGGGATGTCAGCTCCGGTGTCGCCCTCGTCATCTGACCGTGGTTCAAAATTACAAGGTCCATCCCAAAATAGCGCTCGTGTTGCTTCAAAATGAGACGTTAATATAACTAAACTTCACGCTCTAACTCCTGCCAGGCAGCTCAATGCTAACATAAGCTAAACCTTTAAAGACTGCAATGATGAGCAGATCTTAGATTTATTTATTTTTGACGCTAGGTCTACTGTTCATGGAACTATTAGTCTATTTAGTTATTAAGTTTTTATTCAACTTGAGTGTCTTGTCCTCAAATCTTGAGATCGGTTTCTTACCCACTTCCAGTCGAGCTACAGCTTTGAAATTTATCACAGTGGTGGGTTTCCAGTGACAATACAATATTATGCAAAAATTTGCAATCTATACCCATTTTAAACCTATTAAAATTTTAGCCCTATATTTGGGCGGTTTGGAAGGCGGTAACTTCACGTTACGTAGAGTTGTAACAACACCACTATAGTCGAAGACAGGTTAAGAAGCTAACAGAGAATACGCTATACTTCCTGCGCTGCACCGATGAATGACGTAGCTCCTGTTTCTACGCGTCTTGGGTTTACTTTCTATTAGAATTCGCCAACAACCAGAAGTAGATTTTTCTTTTACTTCGTGTGCGCCAAACGTTTCGCACTCAAAGCAAAAAGAGAAAGTTGTGTAGATCGATTCTCTTCCTTTTCTATTACATTATTCATAATAATTGTAAGTTATCACGTAATATATTACTGATTTATATTTCAGAAAGTTAATGTCATTAAATCATTTTAAAAATGTAATTGTACATATGTATATAATAATTTAAACATGTGTTTTAAATTGGAGAATTCAATTATTGAAATTGATCTACTATGCCTAACATGTCGTTGTATTCGTGTCAGCCGTCACTAAAAAGTAGAAAATAAAATTTTAAAAAAATTTAAGGTATAAGCTTTTATTTAAAATGCACTTTAAATGAGAAAATACATTTACACATTATAATTTCGTCAAAATGAACCCAAAAGTAAAAAATAATTTTTCTGATTACAATAAAATGCACGGTTCAAATAAAAGCGTGGACGCCTTTACCTTCTAGGAATATTCCATTTGTTTAAGGAAATACACACAAAGTATAAGGTGCTATATAAGGCGCCCACGCTTTTATTTGAACATGCATTTTATTGTAATCAGAAAAATTATTTTTTACTTTTGGGTTCATTTTGACGAAATTATAATGTGTAAATGTATTTTCTCATTTAAAGTGCATTTTAAATAAAAGCTTATACCTTAAATTTTTTTTATTTAATTATACTAGCATAATAAGCTAGTATAATTAATATAACGGAAATGGTAAAAATTTAATTTTGAATTTATTCTATTCAAAATTAAATTAACCGTATTTTCGCAAGAGTACTCCAAAGGCAGTACTCTTTTTAGGAAATTGGCTGTATTGTATAAAAAAATTATTTAAAATCAAAAGAGGCAATTAACATACACTATATGCCCAAAAGTATCCGGACACTTGCAGATTTTCACATTTTTTAGAATTTCTCCGGAATGGATTAACTGATTGCCTTTAAACTTCAGACATGTAAAGAATAGACAATTACTCACATTTTACATTGAAGATTCGGTCCTGAGTGCAATTAGGAGGCCGTCTACAAACTGATGAACACAAAAATGTTTTTGGCCCACCCCGCTTCACAGAATACTGATAACAAGATGAAACTTTCAGAAATGGTAATGTTTAATGTGCATAATATTTACAGGAATTTTCGTAAACTCAGCTCAAATATTTAGGAAGATATAAAGGTTTTCTTAAAACATTTCAAATTTTCCCACCTGTTTTTTGCTTATAACATGCAGAGTTTCCTATTATATTATACAAAACTTACAGAAAAGATGACAATATGCTAGAGAAGCATTTTGTAAAAATGTGGAAAAGAATTGTGGAATATTAGAGGAATTATGAGCAATTTTAGTAAATAATGTTTTACTGCGCATGCAGTGTAATTTTTCTTTCACAACTTTAAAGCCAGATATATAGGACAACTTATATAAAAAATTTCAGTTCAATATCAATAGTATTCAGAAAGACATCGGCATTACAACGAGCAGAATTTTAGCTCCTGTCGAAGAGAAGCTAAAAGATGAGGGGTTGTACACAAATTGATATTTTTTAAACTTGTATCTTTTAAATAGTTATATTGAATTGTAAAGTGGTTAGAATTTGCTGCATACTCATGAACACTTATCAATTACGTGCATAACTTAAATTCCAGCTAATTAGGCACTATATATAACGAAAATTTTATTACTTTAATTATATTATTTACATGATTGTTAACAAGTTACATATTACAATTTTACTACCAAACGATATTTTTAAATATATTTATTTTATGGCGAAACGATTTTTTATCTAATTAATTTCTTTTCTTAAAATATTTTAATAATTCTACATATAAATTTTTTATTCGTTACGAATATTAGATGTGTTCATGTGAATTATTGTCTATTCTTTACATGTCCGAAGTTTAAAGACAGTCAGTTAAACCATTTCGCAGAAATTTTAAAAAATGTGAAAATCTGCAAGTGTCCGGATACTTTGGGCATATAGTGTATTATAAATTTTCCAGTGTATTGTTTCTCTCAAATTAATTTGACACTTCTGAAAATTTCTCCAACTAATGGATGTTTCGGTAAACACGATTTATTTATTATTTTTTTTCATAGCCCTTTAACAGAATTCATTTTACTTTCTCGTATACGAAGTATACAAAGAGAAAGTATTGTAATCGTCAAAAAATTCGAACTCGAGATTTTGACGAATCTCCACGTTTTAGACCTCCCTGATTCCGAAAAACACAATTTTGGAATTATGTCTGTGTGTCTGTCTGTGAACACGATAACTCGAAAACTATTAAAGCTACGGGGATGAAATTTGGTATGTGGTCTTTAAACATAATTTGTAGGTTTCTATCAAATTTTGGACGAAATCCGTCAACGGGAAGTCTGTCTGTATGTGCGATAACATGCGAACGCTATAACTCAAAAACTTGAAAAGCCAGATGGATAAAATTTTATACACAGTTTTATCGTCATGAATGTAGGTCCGTATAAAATTTTGGGCCAAATCCGTCAAAGGGTTGATTGTCTGTCGGTCTGTATAATCGCATACTTGTTTAACTCCATACGCATGCGCAATAGTAGAAATGCCTGTGCAAAGAAGAGACACTTCGAAAACTTGGCAGTTTGCCAAAAACCAATTCTGGCGGCGAGATTTTGTAAGGAAGCAAACATTTAGGTCGTCTCGTTTTACTTGCGTGCTGGAAACAATCTCTGCGCATGCGCAAGCTATTCTCCTGTTTTCTTCTCCGCACGCGGAACTGGCATTGCTCGAGTTTGATAAAAAAAATAAATATTGCGAAGTTTTAATATATACGTATCTTTTTGAATATGATTCTTCACCTCAATATTTTATTATCACTATAATCAACAATGAAAAACCTTCTGATAGTCATTGCATTCTGGGTTACAGTTGGTTCGAACTTTTTATCAACGCTGGGGGAAGGGAAATGACAAATGTTTGAAAAGTATACGAAAAAGTTTAGAGGAGGCCACTCCCGCTGGTTTTAATAATGCTAATAAATACTATTCAATTCTGGTATTTTATTTTTGGTTATACTATAAAATTTTTCTTATAGATAACTGCAAAACTGGTCTCCACACATGCATATTTATTTTAATATTACATTGCAGTATTTTTATTTAACATAATTTGTAGGTTTCTATCAAATTTTGGACAAAATCCGTCAAAGGGAAGTCTGTCTGTCTGCATCTTCGAGGTCATGCGAACGCTATAACTCAAAAACTTGAAAAGCCAGATGGATAAAATTTTATACACAATTTTATCGTCGTGAATGTAGGTCCGTATAAAATTTTGGGCCAAATCCGTCAAAGGATTGACTGTCTGTCGGTCCGTATAATTTTCTTTCGAAGAGAATCCGTTATCTCCATGCGCATGCGTACTGGTTACTGCTGTTCCCGTAATACGGTCTACCTTGGCTCACTGCCCAATTCTTCTCGAATAAAAGTGAATTAATTATGGAGTGTTTTCTTTTAATTTTTCTTTCACGCCGAAACATTTTCTCAATAAGAGTTGCATATTTGATTTGTGGTTACTTTTATTTTGTATATTTCGTAATACATTTTTTTCAGAGTGGATTTTGCATTATTTTTACTCTGACAGAACGAAAGTAGTTGTTAAAAGTAAAGTTATAAAGTAACAATCCAAAATTAGTGTCAATTGATTCATCAGTTCTGTTCATGCTTTTTTAATTTCTTAAGCACTCTGCCAATGTGCATGATATTTTCAACTACAACTATCGGTAGTAAATTTGTAAAAATCAGATCGGAGATATTGCTGGCAAGCTAAAAGGCTGCTTAGATGTGTGCAAATATTTTAGTAACTTACATTAGATAATTGAAATTTGGTATGTGGTCTTCTAATTTATCCACGCGGTGGGAGGGGAAACAGCACCTTTTTGGGGAAGTATACGAGAAAGTTTAGGGGAAGCCACTCCCGCTGGTTTGTATAGATCCTACGTCGAAATAAACCTCAAACGTATTTGGCCATAGAGAGAGAGCTAAAAATAATCTCAATTATTCACAATAATCTTCATCTATTTTAAAACACAAAATTACGCTAAAAGGCTCCCAAATTACGTAAATTTTAAAAGAAAATCATGTAAATTAACAGATGACTTTTCGAAATTGATAACGTATTTCATAAAAGAAAAAAAAAAAGAACTTGCTTGCAGTGCAAAATACATTCTGCAAAAAGAGAATATCTTAATTTTGAAGATTGTTTCCCTTAAAAGCCGTGATAAATTTAATGTAAGCACATTTTTGTGTGTTGCAAATAGATGAATATATATAAGATAATTTTAAAAAACAATGTTAAGACCTAAGTTTTACTAAAACAAAAGATAAGTTGATTCAAAATCGTTTGCAAACTTAATTTTAAAAAAAAGCGTTCTTTATAAAGACTTTGCTTCTTACGGTGTCGTTAAGCCCAGGAGTGGCGTTAGAGTCTCCCCGACAGGGTGCCACGACCTATTGTACAAGGGGATGGGTGTAATGATGACCC